>JANHMN010000001.1:255208641-255282836 GCA_030674055.1 Rhabdomys pumilio | reverse complement strand
CACACACACACACACACACACACACACACACACACACACACACACACTGACTGGACCTGACCACCTGTCTCAACAATTCTACAAATACTCGTACATACCTTACATACATAAACATATACTTAAAGACATTTGGAAATCAAGCTGGGTCCTATGTGTCACATTTTATTTCTTCTCTCCGCCTTCTTATATCTTCTTAGACAAAAGTTATTGATAAAATTACTGCATAGATAAAATGTTACATAAAAATGGAATTACAGAAGGATGTCTATAGTAAGTTCAAAGCAGTGTTTCATTCCATAAGCTCAGTATAAGTTCAAAGCAACAGTTTCACATGGCCTTGCTTTATCATAGTGCATACCTGTGGCCTCATCCTTGGACCTGACCTAGAAAGAATGTTTTTCCTTGATTAGATATTTGTCCCAAACCTCTTTCTCTTCTCAGTGCAATTGTGAAAGCTCCTTGTATTCCTTATTATGCAGCCTTTACTTACTATTCCATGAGGAAGGAGCACATTCTATTCTTGATTCTAACTTTATTACATCTCTCTGATAAAACAACTAAAACCAACTCCTTAATCTTTCTTCCTAAAATTATTTGAATCAAATAAGAAATTCTATAGAGTCAGTAATTAATCTAAATGGCATTAATTTATGAAAGTTCATCTTCATGTTTATCTGCAGGAAATTTTCCCAACAGGGTGAGCTTGTACCCAAGAATCCTTTGGCCATATAATAATGACAGGAAAGACATATCAGCAATGAGAAGCAATCTTGGCTCGAAGTCTCTGAGCTGTGTCTCTCTAGAGCTCACCCATCATGGCCATGTAGAACAGTGGGCTGTCTCTAGGAAGCTAGCTGCTTGCCATAGCCTTTCCTACATGGCTTCTGCCAATACCCCTCTGTTGTCCCATGGCCAAGAGAATGTAGACCTGTCTCTTTATCTTCTTACCATGGGAGACTACGCTCAATGGCTCCATCTCTTAATGTCATCTCATGCCAGAGTTTTAAAACATGAATGAAGAGATGCATCCATGATGAAGCAAACATTTCATCCATATCCCATATGATAATTATTCAGTTTGTCATTTCCCAGCTACAGGACATTGAGCCATCACGCATATATTATGAGGCCAACCAGATCATACCTCACACTTCAGGTGAAAATATACTTCTGTTTATGAACATGTAGTTCAAGAATGCCAAATTCCACAAGACGCATGATTGTGGAAACCAGAATGAACACTGACTGTGTGCTTAATTCTGGGAAGACAAAGTCTTTGCAGAAAGTCCATCCAGCCAGGCCAAGATAGCTTCTGGTGTCTGTGCACCTTTATGCCTTGGGCAAGGGGAGCAAGCAGCAGGGAAATGCAGCTGCTTTGGGCTAGCTAAGCCATTTGCCCTTTTGAGAAAGAGGGCAGATGTCTTTCTGTAACTCATGACCCCACAGGCCCCACTTAAGTGCTGTTTTCAAAGCTCTACCTCTCTGACAGAAGTTGGCCCCAGCGAGTCCCTTTCTAGGGCACGGTCTAAACACTCAGCTTAACTCTCAGCCTTCAGCATTGATTTTCCGTCCAGGGCTGTTTTCACCATGAGCACATGAGCATCGCATTCTAAGGAAAAGTGGGTCTAGTGGTCCCAGGAGCATCCTTCACAGAACACGTCCCCCATCACGACATTAGAAAGATGAATGGCTGCTGCCCTTCTGAGAGAGGAGGTGGGCGCGATGATAACCAAATGCTCTCACTTCCAACCCCTATTTCACTGTTTGCCTCTTCACTTTAATATGCTGCACTGAATTCCCAAACAACCCTCTGGAATAGCAGGGTAGCACTTAATTTAGTCTTGACTAACTTCTTAATTTGGAGACTGAATTCCCAGGAAACTATCTTTGGTGAGAGTGAATTTGTAACATACACTTTAATGACTTCATTAATAATGGCTCTAATATAGAAGAACGCTTTAAAGTATCTATTTTTCTATACCTGGTATTTTGACCCAAAACATATCTGAAATGAGAATTTTTTTTAAATCCCCAATTTCCTTCAGCTTTCTAAATCAATTTAAACGTGCACAAATGCCATCTGTATGTGGTATTCTAAATTTTTTTTTGACTTGGTTATTCTTCAAAATTCATGATGTTTTATTTGAGTTTACATGAAAACATATATGGACATGACTCCTGTGACTGTGTATGGTAGGTTTCAGAACTGCTGGCTTTTTTTTTTTTTTTTTTTTTTTTTGCAAGTGCTTTTAATGATAGAAAAGGATCCTGAGATGTCCTAAATTTAACTACAAAGGTCTGGCAATGCAGGGCAGAAGAGGTAAAGAAAATTATTTAGTTAACAGCCAAAGACCAAGCCAGCAGTGAAGGTTTCTGCTTCCAAACAGAACACTCACGAGGCTGGAGCAGGGAGTGTGGGCTACAGTGAGCTACAGTCCAGCCTTAGATACAGTGGGAGACACTGTTTCAAACAACTACAAAAAAGCACCTAAGAGGTCAAGATTCTGTGTGTGCATCACAATCTTGACGAGGCTGGAGACAGCTCAGCCAGCAAGTGTTTGCCTTGGGAGTAGGGAGAGACTTTATCAAAAGGAAAGAAAAAACATGAGGGAAGGAAAAGAAAGAAAAGGAAGAGAAAATGTGAACAATGCTAACCACACACTCCTCCAACATTCTCACACGCTCACACTCTCTTACACACATGCTCACACTCACACACTCACACAGATGCTTCGACACACGCACACGCACACGCACATGCACACGCACCACATCCATGACTTAGGTCTACCTGCTTCTTGTTTTCCCATGAACTTCTGTGACTATCTCCACCCAGTTTAGAATTTATTGGTTCTGTTTGGATGGATTGTTTTAACCCAAATTTCTTTCAACATCTGCCTCCTGTTATCTGTAGCCCACTTGTTCTGCTTAAACAATCCAGTCTTGCCTTCCCTGGCCTTTTGTTATTAAAAGTCTTTTGGCTTTTGGGTCTAGAGAACATGCTCTAACTGCTCTGTGGGCTTCTCTCTGATGCTTGGAGAACTTGTCCCGGCCTTCACCCACTTCTTCATCTGTGTAACTGCTCAACAAACCTTTCACAGAACAATCCTTAATCTCAGCTTTCGAGCTCCATAACATTCCTCCCTCTTCCCCCGCCCCTGTAGCTCAGAACTCAAATATGAAAAGCTGTAGAATATAGTTCCTTTGCTAAGCAGAGCTGTGATCCACTAATTGTCTCAGCTAATCAGTTAAACCAAGGATGGCCCCTAAATGAAGGGTGGAAGAGGGGTCCAGGTATGCAGCCACTGTGACGTGCTTTACTGAGCCTTCCACTTACACATTGTGAGCTGGTAAAATCTGCAGTGTGATAAATGTTTAGAGCCTTGTATTCACATTATTGACTCGAGAGCAGTAAAAAGTGTGAAAACATTCAAACATTCCTTATTTTAACCAAACACATGTGCTAATGTAGCATAATGAAGGATCTCTGGGAAAAGAGCCGTTCCCCATCCCCTCATGTTCTGTTCCCCAGACGTGTCTCTCAGTGCTCCCTCTAATCACAGAAACTCACACTTATCTCGGTTTTGGTTTTATTTATGTTGACATATTAATTTCCTTTCTTTAGCTCCACAGGCATTTTTTTTCTTAAGGAGGAAAGGGGTAAAGGATGGGGGGGTGGAGAGAAGGGAGGAAGAGAGGAAAGGAAGGAAGGAGGCAGGAAGGGACAGAAGGAGGGAAGAAGGAGAGAGGCATTTACAAATCATTGCATCTTTTCTTTTTCTTTAAGGATTTATTCGTGTGTGTGTGTGTGTGTGTGTGTGTGTGTGTGTGTGTGAGAGAGAGAGAGAGAGAGTGAGAGAGAGAGAGAGAGAGAGAGAGACAGAGAGAGACAGAGAATGAGAATGTGCATGTTTCTGTGTGCTGGGGTGCCCATAGAGGTCAGAGGAGGACAACTGACCTGAAGCTGCAATCTCAACACTGTAACACTGAGGCTGAGTTGCAGATGAGGGTGAGCCATCTGACCTGGGTGCTGGAAACTGAATTGGATCCTCTGTACCATAAGGAAACACCCTTAGCTGAGGAGTCATCTCCCTGGGTCTATCAAATCTTCCAATGGATGGATGGATGCTCTACCAATGTTCTGCATCCTAGCATTTAACATTCTCCATGGTTTCTCCATCCTGTTGACCCCTCTGCCCTGCCACTGAGGAGGCAAAGCCAACAACCACTTCCCGGAACTGGTTGTCTGTCCTTGCTTTTTCTTTTTTAATTTAATTTTTTAAAAAATTTTTTTTAGGTAGAGGCTATTTGTTTTTGGACACACTATTTAAGCTAGGCTGGCCTTGAACTCACCATATTGAGCCTCCTGAGTGTTGAGATTGCAGCAGTGTGCCCCATGCCCAGGTTGGGAACCTTTCCTTTTAACCTCCTGAACACTCATCTCTCTTGGAGAATTACCCTTAGACCCACTGCCTTCAAAGTCTGTGAACGAGATGAATTTTGTTGAGTTTCTTTCTTCACCACTTGCTTCTTTGCCTGAGGCTGTTTCCAGACCCAAATGCCAGGGGAAAGGACCCTTTGCTTTCCTTTGCATATTCTCAGGAAAGGAACACGATGCTGATGCCGGAGATGTCAGATAAGGCTCATTTCCACAATTGCTGCTTCCTGTGCCATCTCACGGCCTCTGCCTCAAAGATTAGAAGAGACCTTTGTTTATGTACTTGTAAAATATTGGTTAAAATGAATAAATACCTAATTTTCTTTAATATCTTATCACTGTAATATTTCCTACCCTTATGCAACCGGCTCAAAACTGCTTTCTTCTTAACGACTTTTCCTACCTCTCCAGCTCAGTGTGGTCATTCCCACCTTCAAGCCCCACAACACTTCTCTCATAAGAAGACCTGGACCCAGCCTTCCACACGTTCAGGCAATTACCTAGGTGTCTCTACCGACTGTCTCTAACATACTGTCTAAGAAGGGTATTGTACAGAGCTGGAAGCTCCCTGGTTTTAACACTTCACACACCCCTAGTCCAGAGAAACAGCTCACTGCCAACTTGTTGAGATTATTTTAGTTCATGGACTAAAGTACGTGGGGTGGCAATAGCAGTGTTTGTGCTGATTAAGAGGTTACAGAATGTCCACTGTAATCAGTAACTGGGGGCATAGTGCTCCTCTGTTCCCTAATTGCTCGGAATTTCATTTCCTTTATAAATGAGGTTAATAATATTTATTTAATAGGTGGCTTGGCGGATTCTTTAATTAATGATAAAGCATAGTCTAAGATCCTCAAAGGAAATAAAAGGATAAACATTATTATATCTCTTATTATGAAGATAGCAGTTATTAAACTCACCCATAAACAGGAACCAAAACAATTTTAGGCTAAACTAATAGTTTAATAAGAAACAACCAGGGATTCCCACAGTTGGGGGGGGGGAATAAACACTGAGTTCTCCTCATGCACTGTGATTAATACTGGACAAAACAAGCTTACAGAGAACCTCAGTTTCTTCTCATGAAAAGGACATTGGAAAAGTGATCAGAAGACAACTCTTGATCCCAATTGATTATCTTGGCATCTAAATTCCTTGATGACTTAAACTGTCCTGTATTGTCTCGTCATAGTGTTCCATAAACACACGAAGATGGCTTCTGCTGTGGGTTTCACTTTACTCACACCTGAAGGGCAAGTGTTGATTTACAGATAGGAACAAGGAAGGAGGTCACTATGTACAAATTTCCAGGGAACTGAATATGGGACAGTCAGGTTAATGGCTCTGAGATCTTAGTCTTTCCTAGTTGCATAGGACATTACATAACTTTCAGCTTGAGTACTAAGTGTAGAAAACTGTTTCCGGTGCTCACCTGGTGTTTGGCTCTTTGGTGGCTCTGTATCTGTTGATGCTGCAGTTTTGTTATGAAAGAGACAATAAAATTAGTGTCGCCAGGAAACATGAATGCTGTTACGTTATAGGATAAGACTTAAAACTGGGTTTTCTGTGTGCTATTTGTCTTTGAGCCTCAGGTTTTCTATTTGTAAAAGTATTGTCTCATCCATCTCATGGGGTTGTAGACTCCTGTGTACGTGTATACCTGAGTCGCAGTCCTCATAAGACACCATTCCTGTCAAAACAGATGCCGTGTGCAAACTCCATCTGAGCCTGACCTCTCATACTAGGAATGAGCACACTCTCTAAAACACCCGTCCCCTGTTACAGGAACAGGGTGCATGGCAGCAAACACACAGAAAGAAGAAAGCAAACGGTGATTATTTGCTTAACTGACTGCCAGGTTAATGGCTGTGAGATCTTACTTAGTCCTTCCTAGTTCCATAGTGCTGGGCATTACATAGCAGTTTCTATCCAGACAAGATTCCTTCACAGAGCCTGGCTCTCTGATACTCACGGCTGCTTTGAGTTTAAGATGACAGAGACTGGGTAGATCATGGAGCGTAGTTATTTCTCATGGAACATTTAAAGGATATACAAACGTAACCAGCCTGACCTCCCATACAAGCCATTTCTATATTAAAAACTCATGAAATCTCAGGTATTGTGAGTCCTATAGTATTTAAAATGTGCGTCTACATTGACCACAAATAAACCTCCAGTACAGGTATTAATTAGTGTCTGCCCTGACGAGTCAGTCTTTCAGCCAAGGTCTGCAACAAGCAGGCAGTCACTGAGTTCTATTTCTCTAAGGCGTCTACTGTGGACAAGACTTGGGTCTTTGAGGTCCATGAAACATGCAGAAGTTCTTCCAAGCCCACACTTCCGAGGTTCCAGGAGCAGGTGATCATTAATGCAAATTTATGGCGCATTACGGAATCCAAAAGAAATATAGCGTGGTTGAATTAAAACCATTAGCTCTTCACACTTGCTTTAATTATCAAAAAGATCCAGGAACAAAACCAGGACAGTTACAGATTTAGCAATACTGTTTTTTAAGATAAGGTGTTGACTTCAACAGTTCTTGACAAAAATCAAACAAGCAAGAACAGCTACTGAAGACAGGAGATTTATTTTGGCAAAAATGCACATTTCCGCTATTTAAAAACTTAAATAAGCTTGGAAAGTGAACAAGCTTTCAAAGCAGGTCTGTGAATACTCCTGTCTGTGCCAGTGTGTGGGTGGCAGAGCCTGTGCAAAGCCTGGTGTGTGTGTTGGGTGTTGCCCCCTGTGTATCATGGCATGGCAGGATAGTCTCTTTCCTAAGGGGGAAAAATTCAAATGAAGAAAGCAAATAGCTAGAAGTACTATCGGTTCCTGTTTAAATTTGAAGTGAAAACAGCTAAACATAGTCTTATGAAAGAAGTATTTTTAGGAATGAATGGGCTAGTCAGACCCTGAGCTGCAAGTTTTAAGAAGGCTATTGCTCCATATTAGTAAAGAAATGCAGTTGTCTGCCACAGAGATCTTTGCTTGCCAAGAAAACACCTTCTCTGCAGTTGTTTTAAATTGCTCTTTATTCACCAAAGCTAAAAAATATTTCCTTCCCAATGTGCCCAGTGCTTTTAGCATTGATATTTAGTGGCTGTTAGGCCTTTTGAAATCTTTCTTATGTAGTTTCCCCTTTTTAATTTTTAGAGCAGAAAGAAATATTTCGGAACGTCACTTTAAAATGTTATTAAAGCAAACGGTCTAATAGGAACTGGGAAAAGAGATGCTTTATTTTTACGTGTTACTAGTCAGATCACTTTATTTCTATTTCGCTTTATTAAATAAAAGTACTATTTCCTCTGACATTTATTTTTCTGACCCCAAGATTAAGAGAACTTGGTCACAGGAAAAGAGCATTTACTGCCACAGCGCTTAGTTTCCACTTTAATGATAAGAAAACTGTTTTCTGAGATCTGTTGTAGGCTTAAAGTACTTCATAGAATCTGTGTGCATTTTTAATAACAGTAAAATAAGAAAACCCTCAGATAACTGCATTTGAGATTAATTTTTAATAACTCTATGCCTATTAAGTTGCCCTTTGTATCTTGTTGGTGGGCAGGAACATTTTTTATAGGAAATAAATCAGAAAATAAAAGCATTTCTGATGCCTCCCTTATGTTGGAGCTTATCAGTGTGGCAAAGATGCACACTACCAAATGTCTTTGAGTGCGTGTCTTTACAACCATGCCTCCAGGGCCAGTGGCCAAGAGGACTAGGTTTAATTTCCTACTTAACAATCTTTTCCTTTCTTATGGCTGACTTCTCCCTGGCTTTGCAGTAGTGAATTGTCTAGGCAAATCGTCATTGTGATTGATTGCCACCAGCCAGATGATCCCTCGAGTGGTCCCACCGGATCCGCAGAGTGACGTCCTTCACATGGTAATCACTTCCATTCACTCATTCAACAAACTACTGGAAATTTCCCAAAATACCTAGCAAAGAGTGGAGCTTGTTCTGGGCTCTAAGGGTAACAACAGAGACCATTTTAGCTATGATTCTGACAACCTATCTGTGGGGACACAGCTAGCTGCTATACATACTTTTAAAAGTATCTCTTGGGTATCGTAAGTCCCAAAAAATGTTCCAGATCTTCATATGTGTTTTTCCCTTAACCTTTGACCCTGCCTGGCATCATCTTCTTCATCGGAACCACAGGAATAATAATGTCACTCTTATTGTGAAATTGTGAGGACTGAATGAGTTTTGTTGTTACAGGGTATGCCATGGAGATGACTCCTAAAAGGAGTCCGTACTGAATATAGATTATTCATTGCCCACTCTGCACTTATATGCTGGTCTCCATGGTGAGTATTTAAAGACCTGCAGGCTGGTTATCTGTAATTCTGTCACCAGTTCTTGGAGCTGTAGATGATCAGGAGGCCTAGAACAGTAGGTGTTAGCTCATGGATCCAGCTTCTGACTCTGGGGAGTCACCTATAGTTTTGTGTGGATTCCCCACTAAGTGCACAGAATGAAAAGAAATAGCTTGTGGAACAATGATCCAGGTATTGTTTGAGAAATTAAGGGATGATAAAGGATCTTGGTGGCCCACAGGCTTCCTAAAATCACGGATGGGACCATTCAGGGCCAGTGAGAGAATCTCCCATCTTAATGCTAGCCATGGCGGATAGACTCCTCACATAGTTACAGTATAATCTGTTTGGCCTCCATTTCTTTGTGTGAAGTCCATGAAGGCATTGGAGGGCATCATGAGTTGGGTTGAGGATGTATAAAATAAGAAATGCCAGCCCTAGATATTCTTCTTTCTAGATGAGCAAATCAAGGTAGTATTTCCAGCCTTTTAGAGTGCGTAATTCCTCCCAGTGGTTCTATAAGAAAATACAAAACAATTTTCCCACCGATGAGATAGAAGCCCAAGTCTTCAAGTTCCTTACCCCAGACTCTTTGTAAGCCTCCACTCATCCCTGGCTTTCTTCGCACATCTTCCTGTGATGGTGACTTGGATGTCACTCATTCCACACTAAGGAATATGCGCCACCGTATCACTATGATACGATGTTGTCTTGTCTCCAAAGCCATCACTAGTTTGGCTGGTTTTCAGGTAAATTTGGCTGAAGAACCACTCTTCTCTGGCCATGAGTCACCATCACCTTTTCATTTACATCCTCAACCCAGTTGGATGAGCATCATCTTACCGCTGCTTCTCACGGTAAGTCACACGGGGCCTACTTGTCAGAAGCCAGGGAGCTTGTCCTTTTAACTGTATCACTGAGTGGGGAGAGGCTCACCCAACTGCAAATGTTTTTTCTCACACTGCCCCATTTGAGCCTGAACATCTGCACAGCTGTACTTCTGTTGCTGGCAATTTTGGTGAAGTGGAGTTTGTAATTAAAATCCTCCTTGGCTTCTGGAGTTTCTTTCCTATTCAAGCTACGTGCTTCAAGTGCCTATTATGCCTCACAGAGCAACTGTAAAATGGGAATTAAGACATTTAGGGCTGAATGGTAACAGTGAAAGAAATACCAACAGGTATTCCCAGGCTGTTTTGACATAAAATGGCCTTTGATAAGCAGACTTTTGCAAGGTTCTACATATATTGGAAAATGAACACCCACAGAGCCAGCTCATACCTGCAGTAATCATCCCCTCATCTGCTTTCTCTGAGATCATAAAAATAAGATTGTTCCACTAAAGGCATATAATACTTAGAAACAATTAGGACAAATTAATGAAAAGAATAATTAAAAGGATGTTGAGTAACAGTACATTAAGTACGCCCTGTGTTTGGGATGCAGATAATTCTATAAGAATAATTCTGACTGATGTTGGTATGAATCTTCATTCTCCTGTAGTCTCATCTAGCTGCCAAGATGTTCTTCCCTCTGTGGGATTGTAAAATGAAGCACATTTTGATTCCCACCAAATTCAACCTTGCATCACATTACCATATTTAGACTTTCGCATCCCAGTAATACAGAAGGGAAACACTTCTAGAGACACGTCTCGTTTTCTGCAAATTATGTAAGTGTCTCCTCTGCTGGCGTTCGTAGCTGCCTGCCTGCTCCTCCCAAACTTGCTAACTGCATTTTGAAACACTCCCCTTTAAACTTTAAACTTTTCTGTCTAGACACTTTCATTTAAAACCCAAGAGAATGTCTGTGTGTTGGAGAAGGTAGTCTGCAAACCCCACCTGGATTCTAGATGGCTTCCTGCTATCAAGCTTCCCAGGAGGAGAGGATATCTTCAGTGTCCGTGCACAAACACAGTGCATATAAAAGCTTTCTAGCCTTTCAGGATGCTTCCCTCCCTCTGGGGTATTCTCAGCTCTCGGGAAACAAACGATCTACACGGTTCAGACACCAAGGATGCGGCATGCTTTTCTGGCCTCATCCTAGTTTGTCTGTCATTGTAACGAAGGATAAACAAATAAAGGCAATCCTCTCTAGAAAATCTGTTTTTCAAATGAGGTCCTCAGTATAAAAAAAAAAAAATTCTCCTGTAAGGTTTCAACATGCTATGGCATAATTAGTGCAAAATAATAAATCAGTTTCAAAGCATAAAAAATACACTAGGAACACTTCAGTGTCACCAAATTGTGGCACACCAGTATCACACAACCTTCATCAGTTTTCAAATCCAGCATTGTGTAGCAGAGGATGGAACTGCTAGACACCCAAAGGTTTGAATCATAAATACTACAGAAGCAGCCCTGCTAGGACCCTAGTCCCTTTTGCTTTCTATTAACCTTGGCCCATGGAACACTTGAGATTATGGTTATATAATCTCTTAGTATTCTTTCCCATCTGTTATATGCCGCCTGCAGTACATTCCTAGTTCTTCCTCCTTTCAGCCATGCCCTACCGGTGTGCCTCGGATAGTTATAAGCCTCGGTGTGCTTATAGTTAGCTGTTGAGAGTTTGGGAATGAAGTGATGTGTGGTAAGTCTAGTTAAGGCCATTACTTGCTGATAGCATCCCACGGGAGTCTTTTCTCCTATTAAGTTGGTGACTGGCCATGCTCAAGGCTGTCAGTATCTTCACCGTCTTGGGTTCTGGAATTACATGAATAAAGGTGGAGAGACATGACAGAGTGGGTATGCAGCTCGAGTGAATATAAACCTTTGTCTGAAAAGCTACCACGGTCTCAGGGTTGCATTGCTCTTGCTGCAGCACCTAGACCTTCTAGAATGAAGAAAACCTAAGTCAAAGAAGACCACATTAGATGTGGGGACAAAACTTTTGCTATTACAAGGATGTCTTTATTGAGGTATTAACTTAGGTCCCCCAGGGGAGCAAACAGTAACTTTGTATAATTTATTTTAAATTCTGACCCTGGAACATATGTCCAAAAGAGGAGATCCTGACCCAAGCTTCAGAGTCATCCAATGATCCATTTAATTTAAAGTAGGCAAAAGTATGTTTGGGCCAATTCCTTTATTGCATTAATTTTCCTTCTTATGAGGGATTAATGCACACTAAATTTTGTTCTGTTTGAGACAAGATTTTATATCATAGCACAAACTGGTTTTGAATTTGTGGCTATCCTCCTGTCTCAGCTTCCTTAATGTTTGTTTTAGGCATGACTCACTAACTAGTCCTAAGATTTATTTTTTACTGTAGTTTCAAAATCATAATTTTCTTTTTTATATTTATTTTATTTGGGTTTGTGCACATGTGCATGTATACGCATTACACGTACACACTAGTGTGTGTACTATGTCTTTGTGCTCACTCAGAGGTGAGAGGAGGAGGCAGAAAATGCTCCTTCATCTCCCAGTATTTTATTAACCTGAGAAAAGGTCTTTCTCTGAAGTCAAAACCAGAGTGTCTGGCAGTAAGCCCACCTTGTCTCTGCTCTCCACAGTGTTGTCATTACAGGCTAGCTCCCATGTCTGACTTATATGCAGATGCTGTGCACCCTAGCTCAGGTCCTCAACCTTACTTTTATCCAAAGATCCATATCCCCAGTCCCACAAAACTGACTTCCTTTTACAAAAGTCCTAACTTTCTGTTTGCAAAAGCATGCTCAGAATGGTTTGACATAACTGACTGTGTGGATGTGAACATCAACAAGATAGCACAGTGAGCAATGCTTTGTGAGGCACAAAATCCTCTAGACAAAGCGTTGGTCTCATTTCATGATTACCATCTTTAGGGGAGACATGTAAATAATCCCACATCTTTCAGATGAGGAGCTTTGAATTCAGGGAAGTGTCTCTGACATGCTTAGAACTATCCATGTGTGGTAAAACTGGGCTTGAACCCACATCTCTGGATTCCCCATCTGTGTCATCTTCTGTTTTCTCGGAAGCGGGAGAAAAGCCAGCATCATGAGCTTTCAAGCAAATCTGTGAGTGTTGGAGTCAAGGGAGGTATCACAATGTAGACTCACTGTAGTTTTTTAGTGCACTCTGCAAGATGGAAAGTACCACCATCACTAATTTAGTCCTTTTTGCTTGTAGAAGAGAAATCATTAAATTCCAGAAGGTTCCTGGCATAGATGAGACACTGTTGTACAGTGTGATAATATGTGTGTGCATGTCTGTCTTTCTACACTACAATGTGACCTCAGCAACTGGAAGAAGATGCTTAGGAAGGAGCCTTAAAGACTATGTCTTGTCCCATATTTTCATGTTCATTTCAGAATCTGACTCTCACTAAGTACAAATTACTTATGTATATGAACTTGCTCTAAGCTAAATCAATTTAAGTAAATATTTGATGAGTTTGCTTTAATGTGCACTCCCTTGTTTCTTTCATAACGATGGCTATCTCAGCAGAACTGCAGGAAAGAGTTGGTGTGAAGCCTGAGTGAGTGGTGGTGGCTAGTGTGCAGGAGAGCTGGGGAGAAGGAAATCTATCACTTGTGGGAAGAGTGGGTGGACATCAGAGGTGCATCACGTAAGACAGGACATTACGGATTTGTGGGATGGTGGGGTGGGTCTGGATATGGCTAGTAGACAAATTAAAGAACTAGAAGCAGATGCAGTTGACCGTAACCACATGTGTGTCACATGTTCTGTAAGATCATGGTCAAAACTGAGTTAGTGAG
This sequence comes from Rhabdomys pumilio, assembly GCA_030674055.1. Lineage (NCBI taxonomy): Eukaryota > Metazoa > Chordata > Mammalia > Rodentia > Muridae > Rhabdomys > Rhabdomys pumilio. The sequence continues at coordinate 255,269,380 of JANHMN010000001.1, read as the reverse complement.
GAGTGAAGAATGCCATGGTCTTAGGAGATGCAGGCTTAGGCTCTTTCAGTCTTCTGCTCACAATATCTCCATCAGATGATTAACATAGCCTTGGTGTTTGTGCTTTTATAAACACACATCTATACAGTCTTTGCATATAATATTCAAGTATATAGCTACAGTATATTCTATTCTTATGTATATATTAATATGTAGACTGTCTTGTAGGATATCCCAGCCAATAGCACTATGACTCATACTCAAAAAAGTGTATCCCATACATCTATTTTCTCTAAATGATATCTCATAGCCATCTTCTACCTGAGAGCACTACATTGTAGCCCTATGCATGGTGCCACTTTAAACTGTGACATTCCCCACATAGGCACAACAATTCAGAAACCATGGCACTGACAAAAAGGCAGAAAGAAACCTTGTTGAGAATATGAGAGCCACCATAGGCTGGATGCTTTTATGTTCCACTTGAGCTGGGACCATGTGCCAGGTCATTCAAAGCTTCAACTCTCTGAACACATTTACCAGCAACTGGAGAAGTTTTTTTTGCACAGATGCTTGGATGCCAAGTGCATTGTAGCAGACTTTGTGGTTCTACAGATATAGAAGGCATGAATAAGAAGGGTAGATTGTGTTGGGGTTTGCATATTGCTACTTTTTTAGCATGATTAATTTTTTTCCAGGACTTCTGAGCCTGTGTTTTGTCACATATAAGATGACAGTTTTGGTTTTAGAGTGGTGGAGACCCCTGAGGTAATGTGTACAAGTCACACAGTCTATAGTAGATATTTAGTCAAGAATGAGCTTAATATCATCAGCCTGGAGATTCACAAGGAGAAGGAAACAGTTTAGTGGAATCTGAAAATAGCAAGTACATACACATACACATACAGACACACACGCATGCACATGTATATATACATGCATGCACACACTTGTACATACATACATACATACATATATACATACATACATACATAAATACATACATACACACACACTCACATTCACAGATTCTGTTTCCCAAGCCATGGGAAACCTGTAGCTGTGTGCCCACAGGTAAATTATGTTTGGTGAGATTCAATGTTCTATTCTGTAAAATAAGTTACACAGTATAATAACTTACAATATTACATCTAATGTGTGGATGCTGTTGGGAAACTAAGCAGCCTGTCTGTCTCCGCGTTATCCAGACTTCTATTCAACAAATGAGGGTTTTTATAATGCTTGAATAAAAGAGAATGTGTCTCTTGACCTTCCATATGGGGGCAGGGTTAAAGGTGAGCAGATACCAAAGGGCAGGCACACACTTCTGTAAGCATACTGCGTTCACTTCTACATACAAAATAGGAAAAGACAAAAAACGTTCTGCTGTAGTGATTTTTTTAAAAATAGTGTTTAGAAATCACAATGTGAAAGAGAAAAATAAAACATGACCCTTGTTCTCAATCCTGCCCTAAATCTGGTCTACCTTGAGAGATTCCTAAAGCACATGGCAAAGGAGACTTGGCTGTTAGGGAAACTTTTGTCTTAACTTGGTAGAAGGTGGGAGCTGTCTCCTAGGTTAAAGGTTAAGTGACAGTAACTGAGTTGGCGGGGAACTGCAGCAACAAGCTAAGGTTGGAAGACGGCTTCATTATAGGTAATTTTCAGGATGGTAAGCTCTGCCAGAGCCTCAAGACGCAGACAACACAAGGAACTGGATGATTTACAGTCCTTTCTCTTATCTACTTCTTGGTTTTATGTCACAGTATAATTATGGATATCTGTTGAACACAAAGATGCAGGCACTGTTAAGACATGAATCTAGAACCTGTCTCACTCCTGGAGGAATATGATGGGGGCTACATCTCCAATTTTGAGGATCACTCTAATCTTGAGGCATTGAAGCAAACAGAAAGAAGCTTGAAAAAAAAAACAACTGAATTACATGATATGAATCAAGTTTTCCGCTAAGGGTCCTTTAGGACTAATGACATGCCACAGAAAACAGGAAACAAACAAAACATAACCAAACACAAACAGAAAAGCTCCTTAAGCTGAAACTCAAGGGGGAATACTCCCAATAGCCAAGCAATGACAGCAATCACAAAGTGGAAAGAACAGCAGAAGTGTCACAATGCTAACTTCAAATTACAATAAGCACACATGCACCAAAGAAATAGAAGACCCAGAAATAAACTTGAACAGGGAAAGTCACCTGTTTTCTCTTTCTTCTTCAAAGGTGCCAAAAACCATTAGAAAAGGCAGCCTCCTCCGCACAGGGTGCTCAAAAAACCTGCTTCTACATCTGTGGAAGAGTGAGGATAGACCCTTGTCTCTCACTTCGTACAAAAATGGAGTCTTGGTGGAAAAAGGACCCAGATGTGAGACTCAGAAAATGCTGTTGTAAATAACCTCAAGATGTACACATAGGCAAAGCACTCTAGTAATTCAGGAAACAATTCCAAAAATTGACCAGTGGAATTGCATGAAATAAAATGTTTCTGCATGGAAAAGAACACAACAGAGACAACTTACACAACTAAAAAAAAAAATCTTGTAGGTATATAGCTGACAAGGTTTTAATACACAGACTATATAAATAATTTTAAAACTTAAAAAGCAAATCATCCAATCGATATATCATCCAATCAAATCATCCAATCAATAAGTGGGCAAATTAAACAAAGAGTTCTCCAAAGCAAACATACAGATGGTCAATAAATGTATGAAAAATGTTCAACATCCTTAGCCATCAGGGACATACAAATCGTAAGTTAATTAAGCTTCTATTTTACCTCACAGAGGCTAACATTAAGGAAACCAAGAATAAATTCTGGTCAAACCCGAAGAGAGGGATCCTGATAACTGATTCTCCGAAGTAAATGAATCCAGCTCTCTCATAAACCCAAGAACAGAATAATCATATAACCCAGCTGGGACAGACCTGGTTCTAGACATGAGAAAATTCAGCTCATCAGCCCTGTGCATCTGTGTTGGTTGTGGTACAGTAGCTAAGATATTGATTCAGCCTGGCTGTCCATCAACAACTGAGTAATAGACAAAACTTGGTTTACATACACAACGGAGTCACGTGCAGACATAAGAACAGAGAACGGGCTGGGGACAGGGCTCAGTGGTTAAGAAGGCTTACTGCTCTTGCAGGTTCAGTTTCTAACACCCATGACTGGTGGCTCATAACTTCCAGTAACTTCATTCTCAGGGAGTGGCGGGGATCAGATGCCTTTGACCTCTGTGGGCACCCATATTGTACACACACACCCAGGCACACATTGTGATAGAGAGTGGTAGTACTCATGGTTTGAATTGAAAAGGGTTTGTGCGAGTATGGCACTGTTTGCTTGACTCTATGTTAAGAAAGAGGGTCAGTTCTGAGAATTAGTGTTCATTCTTTGTTTCTAGAATGATCCAGAACATTCTTCTCTTGCTGAATCTATCTCACTGATAAAAGATCTAGCAGTAGAGAGCATTGGCTCCATGTGCCTTCCATTTATATTGGAAATTACATTTCAGTATCTACTTGTGTTTCAGATAGAAAGAAACGTGAGATGACAAGTATGAGGGAATTATAGGATCAATGAGCACTAAGACAGTCAAGTGCGCAAAAAAGTGGGAGTTCCTAGAAATTACCCTGGGACATCACTATTCTGATCTATGTTTTCAGGGAACAGAAAGTGGGAAACTAGCATCGAATGCCTCACATGTACCTGCTTTCAGGGAAAGACTCTCCAGAGAGTTGCTATAGTCTCATTTCCATGTGTAAACAAAGAAAATATAACCAGTAAACATCACTAATGTTGTAATAATAATGTATATATATATATAATATATATTATATATTATGTATAATATATAAATATATTAAATATATATAAATATATAGAAATTATATATTATATATAATTTAATTAAATATATGTTTGTTGTACAATAGTATTTTTTAAAGTAGGTTTCTCCATTTTTTTCTGAGGTGACCATGTGTATCACAATGAGCTGGGAAGCTTAGAAAATCTGAAGTATGGAAATCCACTCAAACCTAAGCATCAGAATGGGGCAGAGAGGCGATGGAGCCTGAATTTTTAATGATGATCCCCTGTGGTGATTCTTATGCAAATTAAAATTTGAGAGCCCCTGCTGTAAAGGTTAGGGCACTAAAGGTCTCTCAGGGAAGCCTTTTGCCTCTGGCACAGAGGCTTCTAAATGTAGAGCTTATGCCAAGCTCTGTCGTTACCAAGGCTGCAGCAGGTGTGGAAGCCTGGGGGTACTGGAGGGTCATAAAAAGAGGACACAACTTTCCCAAGGCCCACACCATAGAGAAACGGTTGTAGAGACGGAAAAAACAGTTTAACAAGCAGATCTATGCTCGTCTCAGAGCGCTGGGGTACGGTGGTAGAATAATCAGTGTGTTGGGACTCTCCTTGTCCTTGTAACAAAAAAGAACATTTTGTCTTGATAGCCCCAAACAAACTCTGTCATCTTCATCTCTTCTACCTCATGAAAGACTCAGCCTGAAGCAGCTGCTTCCCTGTCATTTCTCCATGGTGGGCACTGGGTGGGCACAGTGTGAAGGGAGCGTTTGACTGGGGCTATGAGGTTAAGGAGCAGAATCCAGGTCCGATCTTTTGAGTCATTGACCATCTGGCTGCCTCCTTAGAAATGCACAACTTTTTTTTTTTCCATTTTATCAGAGGAAAGGGCTCCTTTGGTTGGAAGGGTTACTTGATCTTATCAGGCAATCTCAGTTCACTGGAGACCCATTTATGAAGCAGCTTCAGGGATCTCTGCAGCCTGAAATAAGAGGATTTTATGTCTACTTCATGTTCCCTGATAGAATCCGAATCAGAGTCCAAATTCAATAGACGGCCATTATCCCATGATTGTGTTTCAATTTCAGAGTGAGACAGAAATATCATCCTGGATTTAAACAGTGGCCGTTGGTAACTGCTTCTATGTGCTCTGTGCTGCTGTGCCTGGTACATGCAAATTTCGCTTCTACTTTTGTGCAAAACCACATATGTAAATTTCATCATGCCCGTTATCTTGAGGAAATGAAGGACCTGGTAGATTGTATCGTTTGTGCTGGGATGACCAGTGCGTTTAGAGAAGAACAAGGAGACCCAGTGTTTGATGATGCTACACTGCCCTCTTAGCTACAGTGCTGGTTGGTTTTTATTAGCAACTTGACACAGTCTGTAGTTCCCAAGAACATGGACCCTCAACTGAATAATTGCTAGATATGACTGGTCTGTTGCCATGTCTGTTATGAGACTGTCGTGACTGATGGTTTTAGCACTATCCTTTGTCATGTGGTCTACAATGTAAAAGAAACGCATCTGCCAGTGAGCAGAGCCAGCCGTGTAGATCCTGCTGGGATTCCTGCCCTGACTTCCCTCAGTGATGTGTTGTGTCCCAGAAGTATTAGCCCCTCCCCATAGCTGCTTTTGTTTATAGCATTTATCATAGCAACATAAAGGAAACCAAGATGACTATCATGCTTTTAAAAAATATCACACAGGATGTAGATGTGTTTGCTTCATAGAAGAAATAACAGCATGGTTTCAGAATTGCCATGAGAACTCTTTTATTGAATGCAGTGTTCAATATCCTTGAACGCTGATGAGAAAATAAAGTAACAGGGCCCCTGAATACAGGGCAACTCAACTGTCCTTATAGCTGTGTGGTCATTGGATACAGTGCAACCCAACTGTCCTTATGGCTGTGTGGTCCACACAGATGAACCTGAGGGCATTGGTTTAAGGTCATAAATGTGTGTGTTTGGGATGTTTCTGAGAGACTGACCACATTCCTTAACAGGAGGAATGCTGTGGAATGCTGCCTTCTGACAGGACTTGGCTTCTATGCTGGAGAACTCACAGCAGATATGGTTACCTCCATAGTGTCAGGTCTCAAACCCCTAAGATGGCAGTCAGCGCTCAGCTCAGGCTGGACTCTGACTGGGTAAACACTCAGCATGCCTCAGATTTCTTGTAAGGTGGCTTGCTGTTTTCCAGGGAAAGCAGTTACTCTCTTATCGGCTCTAACAGGCCCCCAATCTCCAGGAAGGGCATCTAGTTCTCTATTACCTCAACCAGTCTCCAACAGGTCAGCGCCCTACACTAGTTGCCAGGTTCTGGGCTCTAGATAACCTGCCTTCCTGCTGCTGCAACAATATAACTCCTTACAACGGGCAGGGCTATTCCCCCATACCTTTGGTATCTGCTCCCAGAGCCCTGGCAATTACAGTATGTCCTTGCCCTTTCTCTGTCCTGGAAAGATAGCATGGGAGACTCCCCCAGATGCCTCTGGCCATTCTGTCTCCTATCTACAATAAAAAACCTTTTCCCTGTCCATGGTGTGGTCATTATGGTGGTTTCTTTTTGCTCCCTTAAGCCACTTATGCTTGTGACCTGACAAGATAGAGTCAGCATGTATGTGAGGAACTCCCTGACAGAGGAGCTTCTGGCAGCTGATAGCTGCTGGGGGAGGAGAATCATTCTTTGGGGTTATAGCCACTGACATATACATACATATATACATACATGCATACACATACATGCATACATACATATGTACATATATGCATACACATACATATGTACATATATACACACAAACATACATGCATGCATACATATATACATGTGTGTGTGCGTGCGTGCGTGTGTGTGCGTGCGTGCGTGCGTGTGTGTGTGTGTGTGTGTGTTGTGTAAGAGTGGAATTATCTAGGAATGATTTTTAAAAGATTGTGTAACTTTGACTGATTTGCAGCCTGTACCTAACTCTTATTTACAATGGGATTACATGCTTTTCTCAGGCAGTAGCTCCATGAATTATCTTGGCCATTGCACTCAGTGGAAAGTTTGAAGCCTACATTATGACTATAGGTGAGCAGGTAGGCCCTGATCTATGAAGGAGGATGGTAGTCTTCCTGACCTGGGGTGCAGGCAGGCGAGCACTGCAGACGACAGAGTGGCAACTCCATCCAGCTGGTGAGAAAACCAAGGCTCCGGAAGACTAGGCAATATGACTCAGCTGCATTAGATCTTGCTCTTCTGATTTTAAGTTTGAGCTCCTTGCTGTGCTTTTCAGAAGAGGCCTCCATTACCATAAAGGAGAGGACTTGAAACAGTTTTGAGGAGCAAAGCCATTAAATTGAAGTTGAGTGACTAGAATAGGAAACACACCAGTTTGCAGAGAGCTAGACTGAAACTTTCCCTACCAAAGCTGCCACATGACACAGAGCATGTGCAGAAAGGGCCTGCGATGTGCAAGTGCAGGGAAAGGCTGGCACCACACAAACGACCCGGAAAATGTCCTGACCCTCTCAAGCCTTCTACAGGCCCATATTTTCTTAGTAACCTGTTTCTGTTTCTACCAATCTCCATGTATTGTTGAATTCCTTTCTATTGCTCGACAAAACACCCCTTGATCTCCCAGTAGATAACTACTGGGAGCTGCCCCCACCACACCCACAGATAACAGTCTTGCTTTTTTTCATTGCTAGTATTTATAGCATATTTGAGGTGGAGGAAAAGCTGGCCGGTGGGGTTCTGACCACTGTGAATGCCAGGAGGATAACAAATGGGACAGATATCTTTCACAGACAAGGGGGTAGTGTCACCATCAACACCCTGTCAAAACTTTTGAATACCGTATCACTCATTCACTCAGACATTTAGGACATTTGTCTGATGTCTGATATTGTTTGTTCAAGTTGGGAAATCTGAAAGACAAAGCCTATGGAAAAACCATAGTTCAGAATTCACAGCAACAGACAGTTGTGGTTACGGAGAAAACTCACAGCCCTTCATTATCACAAGAAGAAAGCCATCCTGTTAGGTGGGAGTAGCATGTTAGCATCCTTAGACAGCATGCAGAGTCACTGCTTATTCTGCACAACAGTCCAGGCTTCGTAAACTCCCCATTAGTCTCACTGAAAAGCACTCTAGAACCGTAGTGTGATGGGCGGATGTGCACACGCAAGTTGAAGAAGAAGGACTAGCTCCCCTATGTTCTTTATAACTGAATTTACACATCCTTAAGACAAGAGGACAGACTAGGGGAAAAAAATCAGTTACTCGATGCTTTTCTTTCTTTTCCTTAAGTAGAATGTCACACCTTAAATTGTATCTTTGCCCAAGTGCTGAAAAGAATTTAATTAAATGTATCTATTTCAATAAATTCTTTAGACAACAAGACTACAACGGGGCATGTAAAGAATGTGAGCACTAATTGCATTTGAGATTAGCTCTATCGAATTGCATTCTCACACAGTGCCGCCCTTTGTTCTTAAGCTGTAAGTGGCAGGTGTTTGTATATCTAGCTGTTGACACATTTACTAAAAAAAGGGTTAGCACCCTGAAATTTAAATCTATGAAATAAAGCAAACAAAACAACGACAGCAAAAAGCAAAAACAAACAAGAACAAAACCACCAAAACTTTAATGCTAAAAGGACATACTTGAAAATTACCCAAAAGGACTCATGATGCTGTTACTTATGACATATAATGTTTTGGAGGATGATGCCTTGATTCTCTGTCTTCTTAATAAAAGTTCTTTAGCTAGTTCAGTTCAAATTTATATATATATAAATACATATATGTATATGTACATATCTTTATAAAAAATCTAAATATATACATATTAGTATATTAAATCTAACTATATGCATATGCACATATTACATACACACACATATTGTATTATATTATATTAATAATATAAATATAAGAGACACAGAGAGAAGGCCAAAATACCTAATGAAAACTCCAACTCATTGGTAGATTAATTAAATTCCCTACCTACCCATCCCTGACTGAATCTGTACCCCAGGGAAGTGAAATTAAAAGATGAATTTGCTAATTAAAGTTAATAGAGTGACTGGCCCAATTATAAGTAACTCACAGAAGGAGGGGCATCCCTTGGTGAGGAAGTTAGTACATGCTGAGCAGGGGAATGTGCCACACAGGCACAAGCCATTTGGAATAGCACAACTGAAATTCTATTACATCTGGTTCCACCAAGATAACGCCTAAGGTAACATGATGGCGAAATGTGAGTCAAATCTGAAATGACTATTATTTCAGGTTGATCTTTAATCACAGTTTGATAATCAAATCCTAAGAGACAGACATTCTTTTCTTTCTTTATGACAGATACAAAACTGAATGTATTGTCCTTACCACATAACAGTGGATTTTCATAAAATGTTTATTGCTGTATGTTTAACATGTAAGGTTGGTTACAATGATCCGTTCAGCCAAAAATGGCCTTTGTGTTCCCTCCATGTCATGTGCCTTGTGATGTGATTTGTGGTGTCTCCTGACTAGAAGTTAAAAGTATTTTCTATTTTCAACTTTTATTTGTAATGATATTACCATTTGCTTTGGTTTGACCAATAGAAAGCAATGGAAATGATGTCCTATAATTTTAAATGTAGGCCTCATGACATTTTTACCCAGTCTGGCTTTGCAGACTTGTAAACAATTGGAACAAGCCTTTGCCTTGTGTGACAGAGCGCCAGAAAACAGAGACAAGCTACCTCAGATGGCGTTCACTAGCAGAACTGATGCACTCATTCTAGTCCAGAGGACATAAACAGTCACTAGCTAGCTTTTATATAAGCTTCTTAGTTTGTTATATTGTATCAGCAACAGCTGATTCAAGCAGGCAGAGAATACTAGTCTTTTATTTTTAATCTCAAGATATTTTCAATATCGACTTATTTAGAATGGTCATTGACAGTCATGGTTGTTGCTATTGTTCATTTACGTAGCTATTCTGTATCATTCATGATAAAGAAAGATTTCTGCACTAGAGTAGAACTGTGGACACAAAGAGCACAAGTTTACATCCTGGCTCAACATTTAATAGTTTTGTGGTAACAGCCTCTGTGGTGCTGGGCGTCAAATCCGGGGCCTTTTGCATGATTGTTGAACACTGTACCAGTGACCAGTGATTTCCATTCCCAGCTCACAGCACTTGACAGCTGTGGCACCAACATCATAGTTCTCCTTGTTTCTGTCTTGATTTCCCCACCTCTAAAATGGCCACAGTCATGGTGTACGTTTCTAATCAATAGCACATGATGCTTTTATATGTATAATTTAAGTACAGTAGACGGACTGAAAGAGCAGGCACGTTTTACATGGTTAAGTACAAACAGAACCAATCATATGATTTTCTCATACCTGTAAGTGTGTTGAGGTGCCTAACAATTCCACACACCCACCCATTCCCAGGAATCCCATGTCCTTTAACACATGCCTGAAACAGTTGGAACATTCAGAAGCATCACATATTTCTTATTATGTGGCAAGTTTTACAGATCCCATCTCAGGAACACATGGTCTCTGAAGATGGCAATCGAGACTCTCTCACGGTGCATATTAGTGAGCAGGTTCAACAAAGGAGAAGGAGACATGAGTGCTCTTGACTTGGAGTTGATTGCTTTTGCTGTCAGAGACTACTTCCAAACAGGCCCAGTTTCTTATACATATTTATGAAAGAGAGGAAATCATGACTTGTAAGGATTGAGGTGTTTAAAAAGGAAAGAGAGAAGAAAAAGAGATAGGTGGTTTCCTGGTCCATCTCTGTGTGGGACTCACAGGTCCATTGTTTCCTGGTTCATCTCTGTGTGGGACTAACAGGTCCATGATATTGAATGCCTTTTTATTTCAAGAAAGAAAGAAGGGCTTCCTACAGTGTCTCATCAACAGGCAGATCCCATTTCCCCAGTTACAGAATTGGATATCAAAGAGTGTTAATACAGTCCTCATTGATTTTGTAGGCAAGAGATGTGTTTGGGGGAGCGTTTAACACTCATGCCTAACCATAGTTAATTATCCCCTTTAACCAAGAGTTTGTGCACATCTATTGGGTGTGAAGTACAAAAACCATATTGATAAATTTCTCACACATCCAGGGTCTCAGAGAATTATGTGTTGTGGTGGGCTAGACTCTTCTCTCGACTGTAAATAGCTCCCCAGAAATTGCATCGATGTTTCCTGTAACTCTGCTTCTATATAATAGGGCTATGAAAATGACTGGCCCTAAGCCTGCAGTCTTTAAGCCACAGACATAAGAAGTTACTAACTCTAGCTCTGGACAAGTCATTTACACTTTCAGGCATTTAAGTCCCTTCTCTCTAAATCAGCACTGGTGCCAGTTACTCTGGTTATTGATGTTGTCGGATGGTGCCTAAGTGCTCCCCGAATGATCACTAGCAAACTGGGTCTTTTCTACGTAACTTACTCCTTTCACTTGAGTGCTTGTTATCCATCCACTCCACACATGAATAAACTCCTTAAATAAATGTAATTGTTATTACTTATAATGTATAAAAATAACCTTGATCTCAAGGGACGGAGACAACAGCCATCTACGTGTTTCCTTAAGGTCTCCCATCGGCAGAGCACGTTGTGCAGAGTCAAGGCAGAAAGGTTCTTGATTTACAACTTCTTCTGTGTTGAATCTCGGCAAGTGCACAGAACACTTTTTCTAATCAGTTTCTTTTTTATGAATAAATTGTTCCCAAAGATTCATCTGTTATTTAGTGCAACTAAAATATTACTTCGGATACAGAGGCTGAGAGGTTACTAGTATTTCTAGGAGAGTAAAAACCAAGCCTAAACAACTCTCCTCCCCACTCATAACTCTACCAGACCACCAACCAAAAGCGGTACAACAAACTGTCAGAGAGCATACAAACCCAATGGTTATGTAGAATTATGGCCCCCAAATTTTCACAGTGTTTGATTTTAGAAGATTCTCAATATTGTAAGAAGTCAAATTGATTATTTCAGAACTAGATGAAAAAAGGCAAAACGACAGAACACGAAACACCCCTCCTGCTTTCTTCCTTTGTTTCCACTGATACAGGACCCGGAACCCAGAGTGAATCTTTCTTATCACACTTTTTAATGGCGTATTTCTGTAGGGACATTACAGACTACTCTAGTTGCAATCAATATGATAGCGCTAAATATAGATTTACTTGCGAGGTAGACTGAAGGGAGCCATGGCAGACAGATGAGTAAATAATGTCTCTTTTGACAAGTTTATAATTATGTATTTATAACATAGGCTCTTCCTCAGGAGGCTCCAGGGAGCAGTCATGAGTCAGGACTAAACCCTGCTCACTCTCATAATGTTGTAGGGGCAGCCATGACACCAGAGCATAAAGAACTTGAAAGAACTAAATCAGCAAGAGCCACAGTACTGTTTTGTGTTCCTGCCTGAGAGGGGAGAGGGGAACAAACAGGATGAAGAAAACTGTGGTTTGCAGAGAGAAAATAAGGAAACTCAAAGAAATTAATTCACCTTGGAATATTTGACAGCTATTGTATGCAGTGGGGGAAAGATAATATCAAACGTTTGTTATGCAAACCTATAAACAACATTCACATGAAATAAAAAATATATATTATATATATACTATACACACAGTCATGCACACACACACACATACAAATAAATATAGACACTCTTTTCTCTTCAGAGCATATAAAGCATTTGCCTTATAATTGTCATTATGCATCCATTGTTATGCTTTGAATGTTTAATGTCACCCCAGGATTATGTTTTGAACCCCTGTTCCTCAGCTGGTGACCCTATTTTGGGAACCTAGAGAATGTTTAGGACGGGGAGCCTAGCTGTAGTCATAGGTCTAAGGGCAGGTCTTTGAACGTGATTGCTCTCCCAACTTCCTGGTCAGCTGTGATGTGAACAGGCTCAGCCACCAGCTCTGTCACTGTGAGATTATGGTCCTGCTATCTCTCCACTGCAGCAATGACCCAGCATCATAGAAAATCTCCCCCCCCTCGAACTGTTTCAGCTGGGTAGTGTGTGCTGTTGGGGGTGACTGCGGACTCCCCCTCCCCCGTGGACTCCTCTCCCCCCCCACACACACCGGCCAGCACTCTGAGGCATGTACTGTGACTGGGGAACGCACTGCTCTGGTCATCTGAAAGAGAAAGAACTACAGCCATGAAGAGAGGGTGAGAAAACTTGTTTCCTTCTTAAAATCATCTTTCTGATCAAGATTTCTGTGTGTATGATTTGTTTTCTCTCTTTATGGATGAATTTCTAGAGCGTCTCTGAGATTGCAGACTCAGATTGTAAGAGGGGCTTATCTCACTGTGAATTTGAGGTCAGTTTTTGTTTGTTTGTTTTTTGTTTTTTGTTTGTTGTCCCCTGTCCTCTGGATTGGGTGTTCTGTTATATCTCTGGACTCTACCTTCTAGACCCCAGTAGTATCTTCCAACATAAATCTGCTGAGCAGAAATGTCACTAGGCATTGGTGGCATCACTAGAGAGCAAAGTTCTATTTCTACCCATTGAGATCTGGGTCCATTTATGATCAGGAGAGCTCCACATTATCTGTATTTGAAATACTGTCTTTCCTATTTCGTTTAAGACAATGTCACCCTTACTGGCCGGGGACTCAGTACATAGCCCAGGCTGACCTAAAACTACAGACCCTTTTGCCTCAGCTCCCAAGTTCTGAGATTCCAGGCACCTATCACCACACTGTAGATACTCTTTAATGGTAGAGAAGTGACCTCATTCTCTCCATCTTCAGAGAGGAAAATAAAGTCACCAAGCACAGGAACTAAATGTAAGCTACGCATAAGCTGTTCCCTGGTAGAAGGGTAAGTACAGACTGCCATGAGCTCTCATAAAACAGACCAGATGTGTGCAGCTGCCTCTGTGCTGGGCAGGCGGCTCAGGCCTCTCCACAGCTCTTGCCTTAGGTCAGGAGAGGATGAAGGATGCTTGCAAGCTTTTCTGCCGTTCTTCACTTGCCCAAGTCTGATCTTACGTAATCAACTGTGGCTCAGCTTCCTTACTGCTTTACTGTAAGTAGACGGCTGACACACAGACAGTGTAAGGTTCACTCACATTGCTACTGCACTCAAAACCAGGCCACAAACATAATGGCCATTTGAGATTTGTTGTGATCAGATGGGCCAGATGTTCACAATTACGAGAACACATGCCTGGCCACGAGAAGTGTGACCTTGGGTCCTCAGATTTTTCAGTGTCTCTGTTTGGTGGACTCTGATTAGCAGCAACTAAAAAACTGTATATAAGAAATTAAAAAACAAAATGAAAGCCAAAGGAGCAAACCAAATGCAGATAAAGGATCAAAGAAGCACATTTCACAGGTTATAGATACGGTTACACACCATACGACGTTTGCATGTATAACATTGGACTTGTCTTATTACCCGGTCGGTCACTAAACAGTTCATTCCTTGTTGGGGACAAGTTTGTTATACCTGACCTAAAACCAAATTCTATTGAGTTTAAACAATGTCAAGGCCGAGTTTCTGATGATAGTCTTTCTGGTTTCTTTATTAAGTCATGTTGTACTTCATAAATCGGAGGAAGTGTTTTGTAATAAATAAATATTCATAAAAGAAATATTCAGTACATAGCTCCATGCACGGAGATTACAATGCCTGCGAACACAGTTGCATAAAGCCATGGGCCTTAGACTTTACCAGTCGAGATCACAGTGCCTGCACATAATTGATTCTAGTTGATAGAATTCAAAAGACCCGTCTCTCCTGCCCTGTTAAAGGGGCTCAAAGATTGAAGGCAAACGACCAACACTTTTGAAAGAAATACCTGAACTTTGTGTTTGTTTAAGAAACCAGTGGCAGACTCAAGGCTTTTTAAATTCAAAACAATGGGATGTTATTTTCTAACTACTATACAAGTCAGTAATGTTTGATAGAGCCCTGAATGAAGGCGAGCCTGAGCTAATTAGAATAGCAAAGGCAGAGAATCGTCTTACTGTTTGCATTGCCAGCTATATAGCCCCATTTCAGAGTGGATTGTGTGAGTGTGAGGACGGACAGGAAGGGCTGATTTACGTGCTTGTTTCTTGCACATTTGTAGGTTTTAGTCGCATCCTAAAGCACCTTAAACTCTGAGCTGTAGAAAACATATTCCTTCTCTATCCTATGGGATATGTACAGGTCTTAGGCACTGCTCTCATCCCCCAGAGGATTAGGTACACTTTCATTCACATTTTTGTTTGTTTAGAGTGGCAAACTTTTCTGTTTATCAGCTTAAGGTATTTACGAATTATAGAAAACTGGAATTTTGAATGTGGAAGGATTTGCTTGAGTTCTCTGGTCTTTTTTAATTCAAGATGTCAGTTAAACATATCTTTTCTTGAAAACACACACACAGGAGGAGAGAGAGAGAGAGAGAGAGAGAAAGAGAGAGAGAGAGAGAGAGAGAGAATAGTTGATGGTTGACTGAATTTATACTTTCATATAATGCTCTGTGGTTCCAAAGCAAGAAATTATAGAAAACAAAAAGGCAAACAAAACAATTTTACAAAGAAAAGGAGCATTTTAAGTGCTTACACAAAGTATAAGCATGGGTGTGGTATGGAATAAGAACTGGACACTCCAAAAATCATTTGATAGAATTCCCAGCAGGAAAAACGGAGACATCGGAAGAGGGGACATTTAAAGGTAACAGCTGCGACTTCTCTGGAAGTACAGAGAAGTAGGTATGTGTGGCGTTCATCTACCTAGTCTTGATAAACTGCATAAAAATAATTTAGAATTCAGACTCAACGTTCTAATGTTGTGTCGGAGGGCTGTCAGCACAAGGTTTAAAATGAATGGGTATTGTCTCTCAAGTGAGAAGCAGTGTAATAAATGTACTCCCTTAATATTTATTATGGTGGATCTGAGGACAAAGGAGATTAAATATGACACGTCATTTGTTTTTTTACAAACTCTGGGAAACAACGGGAAGTAATAATTTGAGATAATGTAATTGTGCAAAGCTTCTCGTTGCTTTCCAGCAACAATATAAATGCATTCTCCCGGAGAGTCTGTTCACTGTAATTGTGGGTGCAGGCTGCTCCTCACAGTCTCCACTGCTATTTTCTTTTACTTTAGAATAAACAGGACCTGTTAAAACCTGGATCTGTTTAGAAACAAAACAAGACAAAATGAATTCCAGCACCGTAAACAGAGGCCGTGCTAATGAGCCCGGCATCAATAAATGTGCACAATCTGTGTAATCCGTAGAGTTAGGGGCGTTTGAAAGTACAAGAGCTCACAAAGAATGACCCGAGGCTCTGTGATCAAGGAAGCTAGTGATTTCCTAATGCTCGCTTCCCGGGAGGTGCTGAAAGTGGGATTATTCTCCAGGTCTCATAGAGAGTTCTCCTTTGATTTCCTATCCCACTAAGAAAGGATGCTTGTTCTCAGAGCCTTCATCTGGGGACCTTCTTTGCAGGCTCCCCCTCTTGCCTTCGGCGGGTGGGAGGCTCTATCAGCTTCCTCTTTCTTCTTCTGTGGAAGTCAGCAGCCAGCCCCCAGCCTCCTGCTGAGTGGAGTCCAGGTTCTTCCTGTTCCAGCGAGCGCTGCCTCTGCTAAGCAGTCACACCTTTGCCTTGTCCCCATAAGACCAGGTGCATCTTTGAATTGAGTGATGTTAATGTCACTGTGATTTTTCCCTCAGCTCTTGATGAGCCAAAATGTGCAAGGGTTTTGTGTGAAAATATATGGCACTGACTGAGTTTTGACGAAATTTACAATCCAATGGAGGACTGGCAATAGCATGTTAATTTATTCACATGAAAGTGGAGCTCCCTGGCAGAAAGTAAGGGCCAGAGGATGGTGACATGATTCTGACATTCTCTGAGGAGCACTGTTTACTTAACAGATTTTCCTTGTGTCTTTATCATTGGCATCTTTATGATTTTATGATCTAACTGGCTTTATGTGCAGCCCACCAGTGCAAACAGGCAAATAACCAGCAAATATGTCTGTGATTGGTAACTTTTATCATAGTTTATGCATAATAAGTTCCGAAAAATGAGATGAAAAAGGCAGTATGTAAATCATCTCTTCCAAAGATGCTGAGATTTTTGTCTTACTTACATTTTGTATAGATAGCGGTTGGGAGTAGACGGTTACCTCCACTATTAACCAGTCTCAGGCACACACAGCTTCTGGCAGTGTTGACTTCCTGTTTCTCATTAGAAACATTGCAAAAGCCCTCGCTCTGTCTCCTCCCCTGTGCCAATGTCAGCATATTCAGGGGGTGATTCATTTCTGCCACCCGAATCATAATCAGCCTCAGCATCCGACTCCACAATGCATCACTGTCAGACCCCTGACTTCTTGATATCTCTGTCCCTGTGAGCAGCCTGGAGATCAGATCACACCTGATGCTAAGTTCTGAGCCAGCACACACTGCTTGAGGAAGTGAACCATGAGAGGCACATTTCTGTGTGCTAACTGGATGTCACCTCCCAGGCAACCCTCCATCAAGTCTCAGTTTTCTAAGGGGTGCCTTAATTTGTTTGATGTTAATCACTTTGTTAGGTCCGGAGGCAGAGTCACTCAACTGCCAAGCTGTGCTGCTTGCGGGCTACCTCTCTCCTGCCGTCGCAGGGACCCAGGCTTTAGGAGGTAAAGGCATCTCTCATATATACTCTGTCCCATGCAGCATGTCCTTCATGTGTCTGCCTCAAACCCAGTGTGGAAACTGAGGTGGTTTCCACATTTGCCCCTTAGCTCCAACACCGTTCTGGTTTTGATACTCTCTACCTGCAGTCAAAATACTTCCTCCCCGCCCCCAGCTCACACAAGGACTCTTTGGGACATTAGCTGATGCAATCTCAATGTATTGAATTATTTCTTTTCCAACCATGTAAACTTCAAGTCCACCAGTCTCCTTTGTGATCACATTGCACTGCTAGGGTCACATGGCCACTTGTACTGATACACTCTGCGTTGAGCTGACTATGAAGAACACAGCATCCTAAGCATCTTCTGTCAATGCCGTCTACGTGATAGTATTCTGATTCTTTCCTCCATAGACTGAAAATGGGGCTGCCTGCCTGCTGTCAGTAGAGCACAGGCTGATTTGAAAACAATCCACTGTTACGTACCCTCATCTGCCCACAGCTTGCAAAATCCAGAGCTCATTTGGCTGCCACGATCTTAGCTCTGCTCCCTGTGTGCTCTTCTCACCAGCTGAGCTAATGGCCTTAGGCACACAGTTTTACCCAGTGGTAACGACAGACTCATGTTTCCGTGGTTAAGGGGATTCCAGATACAACACAGTTTAATTCTTCATTCTAAAGCTTAGCCTGTGAAGAACAGAGAGCTTAAGAGCCTCGCCCAAGGCTACCCTGTTTGGTAAATGTGTCGGGTTCAGACATCACCACAGAGATTCTTTTCTACAACTTCGGCTCTTCCTGACCGTACAGTTCTCAGGGAACGTGTCCAGAAGAAGACTCCTGGAAACATGTGGAACATTCTCTACACAATATGAATCCCTCTATCAAGGCGCTATGGATGCAACTGCAGAAGAGAAGTGGAAGGGGAAGGAGAGCAAGTCCTATGACTAGAACCTTCTACAGATCAACAGCAAGTAGCATGCACTGGGGTGCTTGCCATGTTCAAGGCACTGTTCAGAATACTTTGCTACATGCTATCTAACCAGTTAGTTCTACAGCAGAGTCACCCGGCTAACAAGTGTTCTAGAAGGATCCACCCCATGGTCCCGTGATTCCTCAACTACAGGAAACTTCAGCATCTCTCTGAAGTAGAGGCATAGCTGCATTTATAGCCCTGGGAGTTATGTAACTAAAGGCAGGGCATTTATTCTCGACCCCTCCTTTGTCTTTACTGAAGCGCTGCCGTAATCTCGTGATCAAAACATGAGTGGAGTCCACAGCAGCCGCGTTCAACTCAGCTTTGCAAACGAGCAAGAGCGGAGGATCCCACAGCATGCTTTGATGCTCGTTCTCACTCTGTTATAAGGGAGAGACAGGCAGATTTCAGCTGATGGATTAGGCCTCATAGTGCTCTTCACGGGCAGGGGATGACGTGCTTGCCAGGGCTCTCCTCCCCAGATGCCTAATGTAACTTCCAGCACACGGGCTGTTGAACAAGCAGGCCACAAATGACATGATTATACCAGCCTGGCACATCCGTGCCCTGAACTCTCCACAGTGGTTTGGATCCACTGCCTTGTCTGAATTCTAAGGAAATTTCCCATGGTTCATTATGTGGAGAAGGCCCCCCATCTGTTGGTGGTTGTCTTTAAAGTAGCTGGGCCAGAGGACTGCGTGAGAACAAAGCTCCAGTCTGAACTCGCTCAAGTCAGACAGCTTGACGTGTGAATCCCAGCTCCAGCAGGGGGTGGAGCAAGCCGTTGCAATATTGTCATGGCCTTACACTTCACACACAGGGACGAGGAGAGAAATTGCTTGTAGAACGTGTGTTAGCTGGATGCTTTTCAGGCAGGAGGTTGTCCAGGGAGACTTCCCTGAAGATATTCTCCAATTAGGGATGGGGAAAGGGAGCCTGGGGCCACCAAGTTTCATTATTCTGACAACATAGGGTTTAGCTTGAGAAAATATCCTCCAAAATCTCACTTCTATGACTTTGTTTGGTGGAGGGCTTGTCCCTAATCCTATAACCCAAAGATGGTTTCTCATTAATAACTTATTTTCAGTGCTTTTATGCCAAGAGTTAGCTGTTTCCTAGTTTTATCAAATAATTTTTCTATTTTATTTCCTCAAATGAAAGAGTCTTACCTTTTTTTAACTATCCCAGCAAAATCGTTACTCACAAAAAGAGAAATTGGACCCAGAATTTTGTGGCTTCTTTATCTGTCACCTATATGAAGACGTTTGCCTGAAACTCTTAGTTTTCTCTCTTCGATATCTTATCTTCCTTATTCATAACCAATAACTGCTACTTTAAAGATTGTGAAGCTAAGCCATTAATTTCAGGATGGAGGTCTCAGAAAAAGGGGGGACTAGATAGCAGGAAATCTGTTTATATGTACTGGATTTAGGAAAATAAAATTTGATCATGGTTAGATTGCCTGCCATAGGACAGTGACTAGTGGCTTATGGGGTACGATTAAAACCAAACTATTAGTCTTCTTCAAAAAGAGCTGTACAAAAAGCAACCTCCTGAGAGCACATCAACATTTAAAATGCCCAGCACCACTGCCGTGAAGCATTGCTACCGATCTTTTCTTTAAGGAAAATGGCCTTTTCATGCCACCAATAAAATTTTACATTCTTTAATAAAATATTCCATTCAATGTATTGATGTTAAATGTGTATTTATCAAAGGCGACAGAGGAGCATTTACAGGTCAGAGTCACAGAAGGAACTGGCCCAAATTGGCCCAAACGTACATAGTCTGTTTGACTCCTAGTTGTGGTCACAGGTTGGGTTGTGTCTCCTAAAAATTCCTACAGTGAAGCCCCAACTTCCAATGCATTTTGGAACATGATTGTGGTTAAAGGATGTTAACAGGACCCTAGGTCAACAGAACTAGCATTATTCCAAGAAGAGATGCCAGAGAGCTGGCGACTCTCAGCTACTCCAGGACACAGTAAGAAGTCAACAATCTTCTGGAGGTCAGGAATAGTAACCTACCAGAATTATAATCTTTCAAATTTGAAGAAAATACTTGGCTTGTGGCATTCATTACAACACCCTGAGCAGACTGATACTGTTACCAAGTTTCCTAAACTTGACAACCTATAGACACTCAGAAAGAAGCAGAGCTTAAGTAAAAATATGGAGTTTCTTGAGGTCTGGAAAGGGGGAGGTGCCCAGCAGTGCTGCGGTGTCCTTAGTACCGTGAAGGGAGCTGGTGGTGGGATGAGAGTATTTCATGGAATTCCCCCAGCTCCACTCCTTCAGCTGCTCCATCACCCCAGAAACAGCATTTTTACGTTCCTTTCTCTCTGTAGATTTCCGTTTTGAGAGCCAAAGGCCCCAGATTGTTACACAACTTGTACAACGACGGTACAAGCTCATTGTTATTTTTATCTTGATAGACATATGGAAATCAGACAAACTGTCATTCATCGGACTTAATCCACAAACTGATTATCACAAGGTGGTCAATTAAAGTGTCTACTCCTCCAACAGTTTGTATTTCCCAGTGTTCATGTGGCTTGCGCTAACCTTTCAGACTTGAAACGGAACTTTCCATCCAGTGAAACACAGTGTGCAAAGTAATGGGCAAAGGTGGTAAATGGACCAAATAAAGGTTCGCTTAGCAAACCCCTCGATCAGCTATTCCAAGTGGTTTTGACAGGTTGTTTGAAGTCTATTAATCACCTGGGGGAAATTCTTCAGCTTGTTCCAGTTAGTTTCAAGCCTACCAGCAATCTGACTTGACAAGTTTAATGTAGTCCTGTGGAGTGGCGGATGTGGCAGAAGACGGGGCCTTAAAGGCAGAAGGTCAGCGCTGGGCTTAGTCTCACCGGGCGACACCTCGTAACAACATTTTCTGTTATTATTTCTTAATGCATTTCAAAAGAAGATGCTTTCCAAAGCCTGCTCTCTTGCTCAAAAGCTTTAGAATAATGATGGTTGGCGAGATGCAAAGGTGCAATATAATATAAAATATTATATTATATTATGTTATATTATATTATATTATATGCATCTCACTTTGTAGTTTTCAAAATGTAGTAGCTTTGTAAATATATTTGTACCACTAAGATAAAAATTTAAAAAAAATATTTCTTACTTGTCAAAAGACATCCAAAAATAATTAAAAATATTATTCTAGCTAATTATGGTCTGAAGTATTCTCTCTTTCTCTCTCTCTCTCTCTTTCTTTCTCTCTCTCTCTCTCTCCCTCTCTCTCTCTCTCCTTCTCCCTCTCACAACAGCACAATCTAATTCACTAGTGATTTCACTAGATCTCAAAGGCTATCTATCTTTGACCACAAAGAACATTTTGGGATATCCATTTTAATATGTCAGCATCAAAGAGAAAATTTATTCTCATAGCCTCAAGATACTCCCAGCACCCTGAACAAATGGTCTGAGCGCGAAGTGGATTTTGGCTTTGGATCATGTCTCAGGAAAACCCCCACACCGTGCAGCATTTCCCCTGAATAATGGCAGCTGTGGGTGACTCTCAGTCACCCACAAAGTACAGTTCTTTAAAAAAGTTCATTGTTATGGACTCAGACATGTTTCTCAGACGTGTGGGACATGTGCCGCCTCTTCAGATGGTGGCCAACTCGGATGCTCACGGGTATCTGGGTTTTTAATGCCGGGTGTCTTTGAACTCATCCTTCATCTTTTTAGTTTTACAGAGTTGTTTACTTGCAGTATCTTATGTTTCCCGAGGACAGTCTACAGGGAAACCACAATCTAATGTTTCCCGAGGAACGTCTACAGGGAACTACAATATGCTTGCCTTTCAAAGACCCAGAGGATTTTTGAATTAAGGAGTTCAGCTCCAGAACAACTAGGTAGGCTGACACTTAGTGGAGAAGTTGTTTGTTTATACATGGTAAGCGATTTAAAAATGTTAATTTTATTGTTTGAAAGCTCAAACGTGCTTATGTATATTTCAGAATTACAGGGTCCTCTAATCTTCTCAGACTAAGTCCCTGAATCTGAAGGAGGCACTTTCTATACCACAGTGGCTTCATATTAGGGTTGCCAGGGAAGATGCTGAGAAGACAAAGAGGTTTCAAGTCCTTTGAAAGCTGCAGATCAAGTGCTGTATACAGGACATGGTGATACCAGTGTTTACCCTGCCTGTTCAGAAGAGATACACAGAAAACAGTGGCAATGAGGGACTGGAAAGAATAAGGCTTTAGGTCATATCTTGTATTTGGACACTTGCACTTCTAGATTTTTCTTTTGGACTTGTCCTTGGAGGAGAGAGAAAGAGAGAGAGGGGGAGAGTCAGAGAGAGAAAGTATGTGTGTGTGTCTGCTTGTGTCTCTGGCTACAAACACAGATACTCACACATATACATACTCAGACACATACAGATATAGAGGCATATATATATATATATATATGTGTGTGTGTGTGTATGTATAAAAATGTAAGACACAATACACATATATGCATATGTATGTAAATATACAAGCATATGTATATATCAGGGTTGCCAAAAAATATATAAGATGCTCTACTAAATTTTAATTTCAGATAATCGACACTTTTTTAGTACCACTATATTTCAGATATTGCATGATACTGCATGAGCCAAATTACTAATTTTTCAGAAATTCAAATTTAATTGCACCTCCTGCACTTATGCTAAAAACAGTACCCTGAATGTATTCATGCATATACACACATGGATATAGAGTACATACGAATATACTCATCTGCAAATGTATATATGCAGTTATATGTAACACTTCCTGATCCTAACAGGATTCTAACTGATCCTAATGCTAATCAAAGCTAGCACCATCCTGCCTTATATGTGACTGTATTCTCCATATGTCAAAGTATTCTTTGTGCTGGTTTGACCTTCGGAGCGTCTTTCTTCTAGAACATTTGTTCAGTGACTAATGATAGAGATACTGAACTGCAGGGAAACATAGCAGCTCAGCTAAAAAACACAGATTCCAAAGAGCCCACATGAGAAGTAAGCCAATGGTGGAGACTGGCTGATGGACAGGTGGGTGTGTCCAACTGTGGGCCACAGCTGAGACCCACCGAAGAGATAAAGGGCTTGGGTTTCCTCATTGTGTAACTGAAGTGACCAGGCACACCCCAGTATATTTTATCTCAGGGATTGTGAATTGGTGTTTTTTAAGTCATTGTCTTGTCAGTACTCAGGGCAGCCCACTAGACGATGGTGATTCTGCACACGGGTCCCTTCCTACACCCTGGACTACACTGTGACCACTTCTGCCGCAAGCAACACTAACTCGGTTCTGTTTCTGTATTCCATGACACATTCGGTACAGTTCCCATTGTGGCAAGTTCTGCTGTTACAATGCCATTTTAGAAATTTTTATTTTTGCCAAAAGCATTTAAAGAAGGGGATAAAAGAGAGGCCAGAAACGGAAGCCTCCTCACGCTCCATGATACATTAGTGGCATTTTAGAATCACAGCCTCATGAGTTTTCTGAAGAAACTCGACATTTTTCATCTTTGGTGGCTGTGATTAAGTAATGTGCACTTTGCACAATCCCTGTGGTGACACAGCTCTGCTACCAAGGCCTCCTGTGTGGCACTCTCGTCATTAACAACTACACAAACCATTAGCAAACAGTAGCGGGGTTGCTAACAAACCCTTCAAATTATGGTTTTCTTTCTAACGTGACAGGGAGGAAAGTGGACGGGTGGTTGCAGTTGCGTAAAATGGGAAGTTCTAGGCTATACACACAGTTAGTGGGGAGTTCTAGGCTATACACACAGTTAGTGGGGAGTTGTAGGCTATGCACACAGTAGGGAGTTGTAGGCTATGCACACAGTGGGGAGTTGTAGGCTATGCACACAGTGGGGAGTTGTAGGCTATGCACACAGAAACACGCAGAAGGAGTCCCATAACGTCAGATGCATATCTCAGAACATTTCCCAACAGAGCATTGGGTAAACTATCCCCATTCTAAGGATTACGGCTTTCGTTTTCATTTCTGGATCCCACAAATTCTATGGGTTGGCTTCCTCAACAGTTGACTCCGTACGTCATGCACTTGCTGTCCTGTGCTTTAGGCTTTTTAAATCTTTCAACCAGTTACCTGAGCCCAACCCCTGAGAGGAAAATGGAAGCATCAGATGAGGCTCAAGTGAGGCGAGCAGCCTGTGGACCTCTGCTTCTCAGTGACCATGTGAGGGCCCCACCATTGTTAAGGCAGGTTCTTGCTATGCAGGAGGGACACACCCCACAACCCCTTAGTGTGTCCCAACATCACAAACATTTAGCCTGTTTGTCTTGAACTCCTCGTGGACAGTGAAACATGGACCTGTGTTGTACTGGCACACTGACTAATCTTTAGGGGGCAATCCGGCTTGTGTGGGAAGTGATTGACTATGTGGTACTCTTTCCCCTGAGCTAGTCTAAGCCCAGACCCCAGCTGTGCTCTTGGCATTCCATCTTCCCAGTGACATATAAAAATGAGAAGCCAAACACACTGGGCTATTAGGATTCCCATGGCACTTTTAGGAAGGCTGGGGCTTCATCTGTAACATGTGGCAACATGCCAGCACAAGGTGAAGTCTCAACCACTCAGAGTCCTTCCGTTCCTCACACAGCACCCTGGTTTTGCCCCTGAGATTAAATAGCATAGAAGGGGGGACATTTACTTGTTAACTCTCTTTTGTTTCCCCTGGACGTGGTGTGTTTTAGTGGTAGATTGAGCAGCCTTGGTGTAAAATATAGAACAGGTAGAAGCAAATAAGTGCTACATAAAATAAATTAACATTCAATGGACTATTTTTCTGCAAACAAACTTGATTTTCTTAAATAAAATTTAGTTGTTTAACGTGAAGGGTGAAGTCAGGAGACAATATGAAGGTAGGTGTAATTTTGGTGTGAATGAGACATCTTTCCACTTAAGGTACAAGAAGTACCGAGCACCCGAGACTTCTGCTCTGTGTATGAAGGAATTTAGTTCAGAGGAACTTCATTTTTCCATTGTCTGGGTTTCATTCCCAATTGTATTTCATAGATACTCGATTTGTTACCTTCACCAGCCTCCTTTGGAGACTCAATTCAACATCTGTAACTCTGAAAAGGACTTCCCTGTGGGAACTTCCACTGCCCCAGTTATTAATAGAGGGGACAAAGAAGGCTGGGGTGGGGAGAATTGAATTTTTATAAATTGGAAGATAAGTCTCCATTTCTTTGCTTCCTTCAAACTTGCTTCTGATTTTTCCCAGCTTAAGATGTTTTCCTGTTCACTGCTTTAATCCAACTTTATCCAAATGCCGACACATTCCAACATGAGTCCGTTTCAAAGGCCATCACTCTCCCTGCCAAGTCGTGCAGTCTGCTACGTCAGCTCTCTGAATATCTTTTGATGTTCACAAGGGAGTTTACTCTATACCTGGTTGATACTTCCCACTGCAACCCAACTGCTTCAAGTCACACAAAGCCTGTTATGTTAGTCCAGTGCCATGTTTAGCAAGCCTGTGTGGCTGAAACTGTCACAAATTGCCACAAACTCTCATCAATTGAAAGAAATCTGTATGTAGCCCCAACATTAGCCATCCTCAAGTAGGTTTTCCGGCATCCATTCACTTCTTATAAAATTCCCACGTCTGTACTAATGTGCATTCAATATTGTGCACATGAATAAGGCATGAAAGGAAGAAAGTGAAACCCAGCCTTTCACAGTTGCATTCTGGGAAATAACACCAAATGATCAGAAAAATCGGAAAATACTACAAAGGATACTGCATGCCTTTTATCCACAATTGGCAACAATTTTCTGTTCCTGCTTCTCATATTTATAATATATATAGCTACACACATCCACATTTATTTGTTAACATGTGCTGTTTAAATGGTTTCTTTTTGCAGTATTGGAGGTTGAATCCAAGGCCTTGAGCATGCTAGGCATGTGCCATTATAACTGAGTTATGATTCCAGCCATCACTTCAACTATGAGGATAATGTTTGGGCATATGCATAGGGGAACATATATGTGTTAACATCTATATGCCAACAAAGACACAGAATATTGTTTAAAAGTAAGTTGCATATATTGTAATCTTTTATTTGGAAATACTTAAGTGTATGTTTTCCACGAAAAAGAATTATCTCCTACACGTGCACGGTGAAACAGTTAATCTTACTAAATTTAGAAGTGATGTACTAGGTGAAACAGTTAATCTTACTAAATTTAGCAGTGATGCACTAGTTTGACCCTACACTCTATATTCCTGCCCAGCCATATCCTTTCCTTGGCATGGGTCCAGTCTAGGGTCTTATATTGCATTTCAATGACACTTGCCTTTGGTCTCTCTAATCTGATCTGGAGTAATGTATCAGCTTTTCTTTGTTTTAACATCACTATTTGTGTAAGTGTTTTGCCTGCGCACGTCTGTGCACCAGCTGCCTGCAGAGGCCAGAAGAGGGCAACAAAATCCCTGGGAATGGAGTCACAGATGGTTGTGAGATGCCATGTGGATGTGAACCCAGGTCTTCTAGAAGGGCAGTCAGTATTTCTAATCACTAAGCCATCTCTCCAGTTCTAGACAATGGCAATTTTTTTCAACAACTGTCCATTGAGGGATCTTTGAGGGACCTAAGAGTGAACTGGTCAGGGGATGGACTTTAAGTGGATTGTGTACACAAGTAACAGTATGAAGCAATTTGATGGAGTGGAATCGGGCGCCAGCATGTGGACAGTTGAGCTGGTCAAGGCTGTTGAGCCATGGCTTGTACTGTTTGGAAAACCAATAATGAGTCAGCCTAAAGCTTGCCCGTCCTGTTTGCTCTAGAGCACAGTAAGATGGAGGCATCTGCTATGTGACAACCAAATAACCTAGAAGTGAGGATAGATGACAGACATGTCCACAGAGCCATCCGGTAAACTGTAGCACACAGGGCTTCCTGGTATGCCAGCTGGTAGATTGCAGCCCGGGAGTGTTGGGAATGTTTTTTACACACACATGAGATAAGTCGTAATATTGATGTTATCTCATTGGTAATTCTCCTTTGTTGAATAACTCAAAGGAGGACATGCAAACATTTTATATAAAATAAGATGTAATTTTACAGTTTAGGTGTTAAAGAACTTTTTAAGTCATCTGAAAACAGACTTGGTACTTTTTATAGGAACATGTGTTCAGACCCTATTGTCAATTGACAAGTCATGGCCATCTAGTGTTTCTGTTTGGGTTCTCACACACCCATCTTACATCTTCATGGTATTCAGTGAAATGGCAAATAGGAATGGTAAAATGTCTTTCAGTGGGGACCGGTGTCCCTCAGCTGCAATCATACAAGTTGAGACAGCAGATGATGCTCCTCTGACAACCCACACCCTTCCTGCCTTGTGGACAGCTAAGGATCCTCTGCTCTGGCTAAGCATCACATGTCTTCTTTCTCCTTGGCCAGCATCACCTTAGCTGAAGCCACACCCACAGAGATTTGCAGGCAGAAAACAAAGAACAAAGTCTCACAGGCACCTGGGTCACTGATATAAGCAGGGGCCCTGATCCTTGACAGTGTTTGAGGACACTGTTTCTCAAGGAAGTCCCATGACACAATGTCTGTGTAACACAGGTGAGGCCTTGGGAACAAACATCAGGACCCTGCTGAGAGGATCAAGAGGACACAATCTCAGAGTGTTGGTCGGGGCTGGCTGCTCAAGGCAACCACACCCTGGCAGGGCAGAAAGTGGATGTGGAGTCTGAAGAACTCTGACTAGCTAGGGAGATACACGGATAATTCTCACACTTCTCCTGAGACTCATTTCCCTTTATATTAAGAATGAGGAAGTAAGACATAGAGGTTAGGGCTTTACAAGGCTGTAGAAAGTGGTATGTCAGTGTCCCATGTCAGGTCCTGTCCCAGGACATGTTCCTGGGATAAGAAGGCAGGGTCACAGGTCAGGAATTTGCAGGACATGAAGGTTACCAGATGAGCCTGTGGTCTTCACTAGGGACTGGTTTAAGCCTCATGGCACAGGGTGTCGTGACAAAAAGGCTTGGTCTGAAGAACCTGAGTGGCCTAGCCTTATGACTCTTGCTAGTGTTACTAGCACTGGGACGGTAGGAGACATAATTGGCTGCTCAGATACAATAACTCTAATGTAGGGGACAAAGTTCACACATGATTCTGGGCAGCTGCAGAGGAGGGCAGAGGTATTGACCTTGCAAAAAGATCTGGCTGAGACCCAGCAGCAGCCACTATAATCCCTCACCTGTTCACCTGAACAGATCCGGGAAGACAACTGCTAGCTTCTCTGTAATGGAAATGGTTTCACTTTTAAATCAAACTTAGGTACAAAGAAGTGACCACTCTCATCACAGAACTCTTTGAGCATGCTGGGCTAACTGATTCCACTTAGACAGATTTTCATGATGACAAAACCATCTATCTCCTTAAACAGAAGGGACCAATAGGAGAGAAGGCACCACGCCTATGGTCAAGCTTCCAGCAGTCCCAGGGGCCCAGGCGCCCAAGAAGAGGCACAGAAGGGAAGGCACAGGGGCGGTCAAAGAAGCCCTCAATTACACCACTCTCCTCCTCCTCACCTCTTGCTTTCTGGCTCAGCATCATTAGAGCAGTGCCATGCCTTGCTGCACGCTCTCCTTTCTAGGTCACTGAGACATGAAGTGAACACCATTCTTGATATTCATCTTTTTCTCTGAGAACTGGCTGGGGGAAAGAGAAGGGCAAGAAGTAGGAGGGTGGCTCCTGGGAGGGTGGAGAATTCATTTGCATTCATTTCTTACCCTGTTAACTGGCAGATCACTTCTCTGCTCACACTGTCTAGGGCCCGATCTACATTGTGGCTGTAGCAATTACTGAGCTTAGCAGAGGTAATGTGCCCCATAAAGTGGTGCAGACACGGGTCACGGGTCAAGGCAGGGCCTAGAAATTTCTTAGACATAGGAATCTTACCCAAAGTTATGAGGTAAGGCACAAATAAGTTTCCTGTTTTTCTTTTTGAAAAGTATGTATAATACAATACATAAAATCACACATATGTAAGTACATAATTATATAATAAGCTATAATATACAACATTATTGTTATGTTAAGCTGTATTACAGGTATACAATTATAAGCTATAAGATATAGTATTTTAATGCATATTATAGCTTATTATAGATATACATACTTGGCTCCAAATATTTCTCTAAAGTTTTCTTACATTTTGTCTTCTCTCAATGGTTTCTACTGTCAACATCAAAGACCTAGAGCTTCCTAAGAGACAAGCCTCTGGGCAGATCTGTGAGGCAGCTCCTCAGATGACTTACTATAGTGGGGGCGGGGGAGCTGCCCTACCTGGAATCCCGGACCAAATGCAAAGTTGGCTGAACTTAGCACTCACCTCTGCCCACTGATGTCAGCTGCAGTGTGACCAGCTGTCTCATGCTCCTACTGCTACAGCCTGCTCACTATGATGGATTGGGAGCTAAAATAAACCTTCCTTCCATAAGCGACTTCTTGTCAGCCATTTTGCCATAGCAATAAGAAAAGTAAGCAACGAAGACACTTCTCTGCTAGACTCTAAGCTTTGTAAGGCTTTAACTGGTACCAGGGGCAATGCTCAGTGTATTTCAGTTGAATATAACATTATGATTGATTCTTAGATTTGAATTAATATAAAAGACTAGCCAGTGGATAAGATAACCTATTTTTAAAATCAAAACCTGTATAAACAAGTAAAAATATTTAAAAAAAAATATTTGGGAAGGGGTTGATTGAGGTCCAGTAAGAGTCACAATGCTTTATGCTAAAAGAAAAGAAAGAAAATAAAAACAAAAAATAAAAAAAACAAAAACAAAAACCTTCCAACCAAACAGGTTATATGTCCTCCTCCCTCCTGCCTCATTGTTTTGTTTCCATTTTTCTTCCTCTATCATGAATTTGAATGTATAATTTCTGCTTTGATTTCCACAGTTGACAAAGGCTGGGGCTGCTCAAGCTTCAGAAGTTAGGATTCTCATTTTAGGACAATGGCTGGATGCAAGTTTACTTCAGTTTTCTTTTAAAAATTAGTTTTAGCTTTATTTATTTATTTATTTGTTTGTTTGTTTGTTTTATATGCCTTTCTGTTTTGTTGCTTGTATGTATACACATCACAATGTGTGTGATCTGGTAGCTTCAGATGCCAGAAGAGGGTGTCAGATTTTCAGGAAATGAAGATATAGATGGTTGTGAGCCACCATGTGGATATTGGTAGTCGAATCCAGACCCTCTGGAAGAGCTATGGCACTCTGGCACTCTAACCTGCTGAGTGTCTTCTCTTTTCCCCCTCGAGGCTTTATGTTCTTTCTGCTCCAAGCCACCTTCTGAGGGAGGCTACAAATGCCCTGCCGGCAGGAAACTCTCCCTCTCTCTTTTCAGCTTTATTCTGAAATCAACAGGGAGAGAATCCTGGGTCCTCTCATGCTGCTGCTGTTCCAAGATAATGGACTGCTGTTCCTTCCTGGCACGATCAACTTGCTTTCTTATAGTACCCAGGACTTCCAGCCCGAGGATGGCACCACCCACAATGGGCTAGGACCTCCCCCATTGATCACTAATTGAGAAAATGCCTTACAGCTGGATCTTGTGGTGGAGGCATTTCCTCAAGGGAGGCTCCTTTTTCTTCAGTGACTCTAGCTTGTGTCAAGTTGACACACAGAAGCAGCCAGGACAAGGCATACCAACAGATATAACCCTTGACAATATCCATGAGAGTAGCTAAGCGAACGTACTTCAAGCACTTGAGGCTTACACTAGCCTCTCCCAACCTGCAGGCATCAGGAACATGTGCGGAAGTGCTGAAGGCAAAACTCCGCCCCATTCTCAAGTCAGGTGCTCTATCACCCAACTACTCACCTAACCCAGGCCTCAAATGTTAGCTCACAAAGAATCAGCTGCACTTTACTGTGAACTTACTGGTGTTCTTTGTCATGTGGAAGAGCACATAAAACAAACTTAGGAAGAGAATCAGATAATTTGAAGGAATGCTTCAAGGAGAATTGCTCAGACTGTTGGGAGAGGTTGGCCATGACATTTGAGCAGGACTGGGAGGGAAGCCTTGAAAGGAAATGGGGAAAATCCTAAGGAAAGAACTTATCCTTACTGCTTTTGTTTGGTGCAAAGAAAGTCATAGCCAGAACTCCATGGTAGCCTCCTCTTCCCATGACCTTGGACTAAGATTCCTAGGTCATGCTGGGAATGGTGGTGCACACCAGAAATCCTAGTACTATGGGGGCAGAGGGGAATAGTAAGAGTTCAAGGACAACTTTGTCAGTTTATTGGATCTGAGGCTAGCCTGGGCTACATGAGACATTCTCAAAATCAAAAAGTTAGTGAAAGAACACTGCTGAGCCTGTGCAGTGATAATTGTGGGTTACATTACACTTTCCCTCTTGCCTTTTGTTCTTCAGGGAAGGCTTATGTGTACATAGATTTTTTTTAAAAAAATATTTTACTAATTTTTGACGAACCTTTTAACTTTTATATTTTTATAGCTGAAACAACAGGTAAAGGTAGGTCCTAGGTTGATAATGACTAAATGATGACCAGTAAAATGTCTAATTATGTCATACTAGAAGGTATGGTCTAGTCATTCGAGAAGCGACAACATAAAGCCATTTCCAGATCTCCAGTTGGTGGGACAGATGACACGGGTTCCCAGGCTCTTGATATCAAACAGTGCTTTTCCCTAAAGA
Source organism: Rhabdomys pumilio (assembly GCA_030674055.1). NCBI lineage: Eukaryota > Metazoa > Chordata > Mammalia > Rodentia > Muridae > Rhabdomys > Rhabdomys pumilio. The sequence continues at coordinate 255,237,238 of JANHMN010000001.1, read as the reverse complement.
GTTTCTAAAAACAGACTTTTTCTTCCCTAAAAAGCATTTTTCCTTCTTCCATATGGAGAACACATTTAAGCTAGCTCCGGTTTACACTAGCACACCCATCTATTCACTCATTTAAACCCATATAATTTTGCTGCTGCTTTGACTTCAGAGCTGAACCTCATGCTGGGGTATGATAATAGCCCAGTTATGGTTCCCAAAATGACGGATGACGTCCACACACACTGCAGCATTCTTTAGCCCTGTTCCTACTCTTTCTCTTGGTTCAAGAAGAACTACTCGCTCCAAATTTCCAGCTAAGATACCAGACATGGCATATGCTGATCTCCCACTTGCTTTGTAATCTGTGTCTTAGCAGGTTGGAAGTGTGTGTGGTTCCATTGGAGTGGTTATAATAGAATCTGGGAAATAAATGCCAGCAAGGGCCAAGAATAGTTAGCCTTTTATATCCCTTGTGGGTGTGTAAAATGGCCCAGCCATGATGGAAAACAATCTGTGCTTCTTTGAGATGTTAGCCACATGCTCCAGCAGTTTTACTCCTAAGTACATGCCCCAATTGAAAGCTTGGATTTAAACGGACATTTGTGCTCTAACTTTCATAGAAATATGCATTGCGGTGTGTATCAAAGGGTGAGTGTGCAAACAACACAAGGGAATACTGTTTAGGTTCCACACGAAATTAAGTTCTTAGACATTGTCTAATATCGATGAATTGTGTTGACATTTTGTTAAGTGAAATAGAGCAAAGGTGAGAAATACTATGAATTCCACTTACATAAAGTTCTCAGAACAGGTAAGTCAGAAGAGAGAAAATAGAATAAAGACTCTCAATGGCTGGGAGGTGGGAAGGAGAAATATCACTTCGTGGGTTGCAGAGCTTGTAGCTGGTTAAGGAAAATCTGAGAGCTTAGCATCACTGAGAGGTACACTAAATTACGAATAAAATCAGTGACGTTGGCTCAAACATTTTAGAAGCAATTTAGAAAACCTTGACTGCATATCTTGAGCATGAAATAAGTTCTGTTATACCAACAAAAGGTTGGACATGCCAATTCTTGTAGTTATAAATTGGAGATTCAACGTGGTATCTTTATAGACGTTCCCAAGTTCGGCCCCACATGCAGCAAAGCTCAGAAACCAAGTGCAGATGCTGTACTTATCATGTAGGACCAGTATCTGGAGCCATCTGTTGGCCCCTGATGCCTGTGAGCTATTCCTGGAAGACAGATCGACTCTTGGATCATCTTAGCACTCTGAGCATCAAGTTGGCCTTTCTGTGAATCATTCTTTGATTTTGTAACACAGTTGGAGGCTGGAGCTTTTTATCTGTTGCAGTTGAGATGAAGTTTTTGTCTTTACATTTCTGTGACAGTGAGTGGAGACTGTTTGCTGTCTGTTGGCTAAGTGTTGTGTGGTGACAAGCCATACTCCTTAATCATATGCTATTAAGCAAAAGAAAAATGGACTCTGGAGTAGAATCTCCATTGACTGGAAACTTCTGCTTTTTTTTTTTTGATAACATGTATTTTTTTTATTGGATATTTTATTTATTTACATTTCAGATGCCTTCTCATTTTCCCATTTCCCCTCCCTAGAAACCCCCATCTCATCCCCCCTCCTCCTTTTTGCTTTTATACCATTTTAATTACATGTAAGTATTAAGGTCAGTTCTAGGTTGAGGAACTAGCAATACAATAGATGCAAATAGTCAAGGAACAAGCAAGACAATAAACACAAATAGTTAAGGAACAAGCAAGACAATAAACATAGTCAAAGAACAAGCAAGGCAATAAACAAAGTTCTGTGAATGCTCCCATGATGACTGTTTCTAGGGGCTTATCAGGATGACCAAAATATCTGAGCCTACTTTCCTATCCTAGCCTAAGGTCATTTTTATGTCTGATGCCTACTTCCTTGTTCTAGCCTAAAATTTAGATTCTTGCCTGAAATTACTTCTTTGTTCTAGGTTAATGTCAGATTCCTGCCTGAAGCCCACTTCCTTGTCCTTGGTCAACATCATATTCCTGCCACTGCTTGTCCTTTTGATGTCACATGCTTAAATGCATGAGTTGACATATGCCATGATATCTCTCTAATCCTTAGTTCACAACAGGAAAATGAGCTGGCATTGCTCCTTCAATGAATTGGACAGGGGTTAAATGGGATTCATGTAAGGAAAGTCTAGCACCAGGCACTCAGTGAATGCTTGACACATGGTATCTAGATGTACCTACTTTCCTTCTCAATGCAGTTAAATTGTTCAGATACACTCCAGAAATTCTCACACTTTTATGAGGTAGCTAATTTTTAAATGATGCCAGAATTAAATTTGCAAAAGCCAGCTGGCACAGTACAAAGATAGTCCTTCCTAGTTCAGAGTCAAATGCGTATTTTTCCTCTCTGGAGACATCAGTAAATATCTACTGGGGCTTTACTACTTTCCTTGGAAGACAAGAAGTTAAGAAAGTTAATGTTTCAAATCCTTTTTAACTCTACATTTTGATTATTGATAAAGATTAAACAACATGTTCACCTTTCTAACAATAACTGTTGTATCCAATTTATCTCTCATGAACGATGAATTTTGTGTTCAGGGTTTAGGGGTCTCTTCTCCAATATGCTATTAGGGGTGCTATAGTTACTTGTAATGAGGAGAACACAGGAAATTAGGTTCTAGCTAATTTCTACTGAATAGAACCTGGGGTTGGGCTCCTTAATCTGTGTTTAATAAGTTCCAGTGCTGAATAAATTGAGAATCACTGCTAGAGTAAATTATAGGTTCCTAGTCTCCCTTCCCTCTCCATTATTCTGTCTCCCTATCCTGACTGCCTCTGCTGCTCCAACAAATTCTATTGAGATGATACAAATATTGGAATAAGGATATTTGTTCTACCTTACAGACTAGTCTCTATTAATTTGTAGATTACTTTTAATTAAAACAAACTCAGATAACATTGGAATTGCCTATTGATCAATTTCATCTCCAGTAGATTACTCTTTCTGGAAGGAGAAAAATCTACCCAGCAGCAAGGAAATAAAATTATTGTGGATAAATAAACATGATTATATAAATGTTGGACAGTTATTCCCTCTGTACAGGACTCACTCCAACCATCTTGCATTTTATTATGGTAAGGATGTCTCCAAATAGTGGTTTAATTCATTGATCTTTTTTGCCCTGCTATTTTCATTATCTACTTAAGCACAAAATACATTTACTGTGGCTTCACCTGCTGCTTTCAGTTGATCAAATTGCTGTATCTGAAGTAGGGTATCAAATATAAATGGGCACCACTAATCAGTCTCTGTATCAGTGCAGGAGAGTATGATCCAAACTTGTGGTACAGCCTCACACCAGACGACGTACATCCTAAGGAGCTAAAACAATTTAGCATTAAGGGAAGCAAGCAACTCACATCTATTCATAATGCCAGCCATGAGTTCATCTGTGTAAATCCCTCCATGGTTCCCATTGTCTTGAACAATCACCACCAACAAATAAAACAACAACAACAACAACCACAAAGCCCAGCAGAAAAGCAAACCAAGCCAAAAGCACTTCTGTGGTCAGACAACTGTAGTATCACAGTCTTCTCTTCTAACTTTCACATTGAGAGTGTCACTGTCACAGGCATCCTATAATGTCCACTGCTTTCTATCTGCCTCTTCCAACTCTTGCTCAATCAATAGGCCCAGAACACATTAAATCATTATTTGATTTATCAGCCTGCCTTTTCTGTTAGAATTGTAAAGACACAAAGTTGTTCACTCTTTTTCTTTGGATCCAAGTAACAATATGTTAGGTTCTTTTAAATACGTGTTAAAGGAAATAGCCTTATTTTCTGATCATACTTTGCATGTTTATAATAATATTTTACCCCCAAAGTGCTAGTCTAGTTAGAAGTTAAAGAAAAGGCAGCATTTCCTAGAGACATTAATCTCTAGAGAAAGTTTTAGTTAAAAGGAAAGGTTTCTTCCTGTTGTGCTTTCTCAGTTAACTGCAGAAATAGCCATTTTTAGAGAAAATCTGTCAAAGAGCTTGTGAACACAGTTAAATTAATTTTCCATTTATTTTCAGTGAATGGCTGTAACTAGAATTCATACAACTTGTTTTCAAACCTCTGGATGTCTATATTCTAGATAAAATTTTATCTGAATTAAAAATAATAATGCCACCCTACACAAACACAGACAGCAATGGTAGTTCATTGAAAACAAATAAACCAAGGAGTAAGCAACCAGGAATACCTGGTGTCTGGAGCCTAAGACATTACACCTCATACTAAAGATATGCATGAGTCAGGACAAGTCAAGATCTTCTTAATACTGAATTTCCCATCTAATGATCTCAAAGTAAATGCCATCAAAGCCCAAAGGAGGGCATGAAGATGGAGTTAGAGTACTGAGAGAGCTTGCAAGGAATATTTACAGAGTGTGGGGCATGTGTAGATAAGAACACTTTCAGTAGACACACGAGCAAGGAGCATTTTGAGAAAATGTAAATGGTAGACCTCTGATTAGCTACAGAATGTTTGTGAAGTCAGAAAGACATGAAGGAGGGTTAACGGTGATGCCAAGCATTCTGTGGGCACTGTTTGACAAAGTTCTGGTGCTTGGACAACCTGGACTGACCCTCCACTACCCTTGACAGATACTGCATACCCTTTGCTATACTTACGCCTCTTACTGTCCCATCTCTCATGAAGCGAATGTCCAGTGTCTGATCCTTCCTTCCCTTTGATGCTCTTGCATCCACCCTTCTCCAGACCCCACCCTCAGCCAAGGCTGGCCCTAGTTCTCAGCAGGTCAAGACTCCATAGATGATAGAAAACACGATCAGGACCCCTAGAAGGAGAAGGGTCCCTCTAGAAGCAAGGTGATTAGAGACAAACACAAAGGTTTTGGGTAAGAATTAGAAGCATTTGTATCTTGCAAATCCTTCTAGAGGGAAAAAAGTAAAACTTAGCATATAGGAGAAGGTTTTCACTCAAGACAAACATCTGTTATCTGACACTTGCTCTGCTGATGTTCCACAGGCCTACACCTTAGAACAGGGCAGGAGGACACACATCAACCAGCCATTTCGACTCATCTTCCTGTCTTCTCCCACTTCTCAGCTGACTGAAGAAACCAAGTCAAGCTTGGCTGGAGTGGAACAGGAGAATGAACAGAAACAGTGGGACTCGGAGACTTGCTATTCAGAGATGTTGAGAATGAAACCAAAGTCTCAATTTTATCTTAAGAGAGGTTGTGGGTACAGTGGTCTTTTAAAAAAGAGAAAAATTACTTCCATAATTTGCATTTTGAATATGAAAAAGTACATCCCATTAAAGGAAATGTGGGAAATTTTGAATATTCAAAGGAAAGAAAAACAAGCCCCAGTGTCCCATGAGAGCCCAGTGAGGATCCTCACAGTCTTCAACCATGTACAGGCACTTGAAAATATCATTTAAATCACTGTTTCTCCTTGCACAAAATGGGTTGCCTACCACTAGCATAGTTACGTCACTTTTGTTCAATAGATTTATCACAATTTGCGTTATTTTACATCCGTGGTTGAAAACTTATCAGCAAATAAGAGAAAATGACTAAATAGCATGAAAGAGAATGGATTGAACTAATTAAGACACCAGGGGACAGGAACTGATGGACAGACAGAACACCACAGGATTCATGGTACAGAAAAAGTAAAGCAGAGAAAATGAGTGAGATGTCTTTATAGTGCATCTTCCGATTTATTGTGATCATATTGCCCTTGGAAGTTATGAATAACCAATTTATATAGTTATCTCTGCACTTGAAGTTGAAAGACAACATAAACATTAATATTTAGTCTAAAAGACACATGATATGGTATCTGCTTTGCCACTCGTAGGTCACCATGTCTATTGTTTAACTTGAAACTATGCTAGATTGACAGATGACTAGATTGTGGCATGTCCTCCGAAATAGCAATGTAAGGCATCCCCTTATGGTTCTTAACTAATTTTTTAGCTCTGTTCTTGCCAATTATTGTTTAAGAATGGCTGAAAAATTGTTCAAGCATATCCTTAAAAACAACCATGATTGGTGTGTAAACTTTTTTAAAAATAATTATTCTCCTAGTACTTCTCCCTTGGTGGATAATATATAGATGTTTTATGGATAGTTGTCCTTATACTGGTGTTTGGAATGAAATAATTCTTTTATTAGTTTCTGCTAACAGTCTTTTTACTTAGGCACTGTTCTCAAGATGGCTTCCCAAACACTTTGCCCATGTTCTCATTGGTGTTGAATTTTGGGGGTGAGTGAATGAATTATTCTTCATGGCGCATGAGGGTCTTAAGCAGACACTAGGTATTTAGCCGACTAAGCTAAATAGGATGCAGAGTGGATTCTTTGGCAGAATTCCTCTTCCTCTGTATGGGTCTCTAATTCTAAACATGTTGCTTCCATGTGACACTCCACAGTCATCTTCCCTGTCTGTATTTGTCACTGGGAGTTTGTGCTCCACCGGGCAGCACTTAGGATGTTTACCACCACAAGAAGGAGTTCTGTAAAGTTTTAGATTTCTATTTTCTGAGTTACCAGGATTGTGATTGCATTAAGCATTCTTTAGTTGGCCCCGGAGAAGCATACATCTGTTTCTGCTGACGTCTGCTGTCCTCTGTGGGTTCTGAGGAAACACTTACTTCTTTTTTGCTTTTCTTCCTGTTTTAGCAATGTCTGCTTCTCATCTTAATAAATCACCTTTGCTTGGCAATAACTTAATAGAAGGAGAATACATAGCTAAGAGATGATGTTTAGCGCAGAATGCGGAGTTCTGAACAACAGTTTTGGCTTGTTCTAGGGAATAGGCCAGGCATCACAAAACTAGCATCATGGTGGACTGGTTTCTCTTCTAAAGGAAGGTTGTAAGCAGCAGTGGAAAGTGTGTTATCACATAAGAGGTAGAGTTAGGAAAGGGTTCCTTTGGATTGTTCATACAGATATCAGTTCTACTACATGTAACTGGTCCTCTTCTTTCTCCCTGAAGGTTACATTTCTTTCCATATTGTAGTGGCTTGCTTTCTTTTAGAGGTACAGAAAGACACTACTATAACATCAGATGAAGAACCAGAGCTGAAGGCTTTGTATCATTCCCCAAAACAGTACTGGCCACCTTGCTATGCTACAGGCTCATGTACCATCTTCTCATGTCTTGACTAATTTAATCATCTACTTAGGATGTATTGGAAGGGACTTACTGAATTTTAAAACAAAAAGATTATAATAACTTTATTTTACCTAAAGAATGAAATTTTGACCACACACGTAGAATAATGTATCAAAAGGACCCATGTCTACCATGTACAATAATCTCCTTGCAATCAAAATAAACTGAAGAGCCAACTGAGAAATGAACACAAGAACTAAACTCTGTACCTCACTACCTAATAGAGAATATGAGTATGGGCAGTAAGCACTGGAAAAAACAGTGTTTAGAAAAAATCGTGCTTAAGATCCTTGCTCATCGAGAGGAATCAAATTAAAAGCACAAAGAGAATACACAAGTCATTCATCAGAATGATTCAAACAAAAAAAAACCAGCTACGTATAGTAAGTGCTAGAAAGGCTGCGAGCCACAGGGCTCTCACCACCACTACCGGGAGTGAAGATTGTAACGTGCACAGCGGTGTTAAAGATGCTTACCACGTAGCTCTGCACAGTGGTGACTTTCACAAATGTCTATCCGAGAGAGGAGTGTGCACTCATTACCCAAAAGACTAAAACCAATCCAAATGTCCACAAACAAGGGAGCGGCTAGACACGTTTCCATAACTGAAAACCATCAAGAGGTCAAGTCGGAAGTGCAAAAGAACAGTCCACAGACCAAATCTGGGTACAGACTCACAGTCGAGCCAAACTAACCAATAGTGTTGGACTTCCCAGTTGTGGTTGTCTTTGCATGTTGAGCATGGAGAGAGGCACAAGGGAACCTTCAGGAGCTTGGAAGCCTTCCCTACCCTGCTCTTAATGGTCGCTACAGGAATGCCTTCACACATAAAAGTTAATTGAGCTATACACACAAGATTACCACGCTTTACATTTTTATAGGTTAATTAAAAAAAATTAATGGAATCATGAATTTTCTGCCTCTCAGATGGGCGGATTGTCTCAAACTCTATCTATGTGGCTGAAAGATCAAATCCTGTTGTCTTCAGAAACTTGAGAAGTTGAAAGTCCAGTTTCCCTAATTGAAAATGAGGTCAACGAGAATTGCTTCCTGTGGATTTTATAAAAATACTGTCATGCATTTGAGATGGTAAGTCCTTTGGTAAAAAAGCATCTTATCAAAAAAATAAAAATAAAAAGACTGTCTGCACTTGTGTTTTCTTAAATGCTTTTCTTTCTTCTTTGCTGACCTCTGCTTTGCTGGTCTTCAAGCCACTTCTTTGTTCTAATAGCTCACTACCCATTTTGAACTTCCTCGTCCCCCTACATCTGTCTCCCCTTTCCTGGTGTATTTATAGTAAATTGCTTGCATAACCCTGGGGCCTCCATTAATTTATCTTTGAATGTTTTTCATTTCCCCTTTGTATCCTCGCACTCCATTGATTTACCTTATTTGATATTTCTTCATTATTCTAAAATTTGCTTGGCTGCTGTTCAACCCTCTTATTTTTTTTTCCCCTTTTGGTTGTCCCTGTGTCCTAATTACCAAGCTAACTAGGTTATGAGAACTCTCGCACAGAGAGTCCCTCACCCATCCATTAGGATTGCATTGTGTGGATCACTCAAGCTTAGCCCAAGATTGATTTCTTTCTAGCTCCCTCTTTTACACAGTGCATAATTTAGTAATCTTGTATCCTGCCTGAAAACCTACAGTAATGCATGATTTATTCATTTCTTGTCATCTTTTCCTCAAGACTAAAATCATATGTAACTATAGCATTTTCTATTAGCGTAAATGAAAAGCAATAAGAGGCTAGCAACGGAATCGGCTATTAGAGTAGTTGGTAATCAGGATGGTAATGAAAGATTGAGGGTCCTCTGCTTAAAGCATTCCTGTGCAGCACAGATCTCAGTAACATTGCCATTGTAAATAAAAAACTGCTAAAGGTTAGTTCTGGACAGAAGGAGGAGATTACAGAAAGTGCATACGCTTTCCAGGGCTCACTCACAGGGTACCCCTGACTTTGTCTGAGAAACAAGATTTTCAGTTACGGGATCAAAACTAGGGCTTTTAGAAATTTCATTTATTTTAAATCTCAATTTAGATAGGCCAGGAGGAGAAATTAAGCAAATGATCTCAGAATCCCAGCTACAGAACAAGTTTCTATCCTGAGGTAGGGCTAGCTCAGGCATACCCCGAAACCTTACACTATGCATATTTTTAAACGTGGAAAAAAATCACTTCTATGCCTTCATACCATCATGAGGTAGAATGAAGGAACTCAGAGCACACGTTGAGATCTCACAAAATCAAATATTGTGGAATTTGAAGGAATTCTTGAAGCTGCCAACACAACTAAGTATCGTATGGATACTTGAATCCTCAATTTAACATGTCAGTGTTCCCTGGAGACCAATGACTCCCTATTTACATCCCATAATTATGAACACCTCTTCGAAGAACTCTGTTATACAGAAAGCTCTTCAAACACTTGAATGCAGCCTGCGAGTATCACTGAGTTTTCTCTTTGTGGGGTCAAACAATGATTTCCGGTGTCATTCATCATCAGCTTGGTTTCTTCTCTGGGACTTCCATACCTTGAAAATGTAGTAGAAATGGCTGAATAAATCCCAGCACCTACTTGAACAGCACAGATTGGAGTCAAAGGATGTTCCTCATTAGAAACAAAATTCCTCCCATTGTTGGCTAAAAGGGTTAGTGACTTTTCTGCTGCTGGGCGAAAACACCACCATGAAATGCAACTTAGGGAAGGAAGAGTTTATTCCTGCTCGCTCACTGTTCCAGAGGGATACAGGCCGGTCATAGCAGGGGGAGAAATAACAGCAAGTGGCAGGTGGGAACAAGATGAGGGGGAAAACTTTTATCACAGACATGAAGCAAGAGAGGCCAAAGTCAAGGTGGAGTGAAGCTATAAGCTCTAAAATTTATTGTACAGTGACCAATTTCCTCCAGCAAGTTTACCCCTCCTAAATCCCTCAGATACTACCACTAAGAGGGGACCTAGTGTTCAAGTACCCGAGTCTAAGGGACATTTATAATTTAAACCACCATACCCTCTTAACACATTCAACACATTGCTCATGACTCATGTGTCTTCCTTACAGACAAATAGGAACTGGCAGCTTCTAGCAGATTGTTGTTCAGGAAAAGGGATTGGTGATAGCTCCATGAACTCAATACAGCCGAAGTCTTTCTTCCTGGATGAGCTGTTTATTTTTTTTATTTTTTTATTTTCTGGGCTGATTAAAATGTCTGTAGTGCTACCTATTATAAGAGACTTAGAAATGTGTACTACTTACTCATATATGCAAAGGTATACATCACACCATTTGTTCAACCTCTTAGAAAAATCTAAGAGGTTTTTCTCGGAGAAATAGGCATGTAGCTTTTACTATAAAAAGATAGATATAGTATTTTCAGATTTACAGATCACATGTATCTGACACAACAGCTCTGCTGTTGAGCTATTAAAGTGTCAATAAACAATACATTAATGAACAAGCACTGTTGTGTCTCAATAAAGTTTTACTAACATAAGCAGCAGACACAATATGGAAGGTGGCTATTATTTCAGGCTATGTGTAAGCAGTGCACAGTTTTTATTGTCTCATTACCTGTGCATATTTAACATGAGAATGGTAAATTATGAATTGCATTTTAGAATGAAGATTTTAGTGAGATAGAGAAGGTGATGAACGTGACGGAAATCAGGAGGTCCTTCTGGAGTCATCTCTAGGTGCATCTCCCTCCTTGGCAAATGGAGTCGGTAAGACACTTGTCTTGATTTGGGAATATATCCCTTTTCTCTTCTGGTGGCTATCTTCTACATGTGGGTTTGCTCAGAATGACTATATGATGTTATAACATTACAATGATCTTTTCCTCTTTGAGATTATTGCCCTTTGTGCTCAGCAGAGGCCAGCAGTGTCTGACTCGGTGAGTTGTAGAGGGTCTCAGAAACAGCCCATTCTTTTCTAAACTCTTTGCATAAATAACCCACATGCCAGGGAAAGGTGAATGCAGTCACACTCTGAAAGACAAATAACAGCCAGCATGTTTCCTCCTTTGTGATGTGAACCAAAGTTTTTATAGAGATAAATAATACCATGTCTGTCATGACTTACTAGCAGGAGTAGAACTGTCTGGAGGGATATAGGGACTAATGGGGGCGGGGGACGAGCATGTATGAGCATATCCACCCAGAGCTCGTGAACTATCTCTTCACTTTCAGCCCCTCGCCCAATCTCTTCCCGTTTCCCTTCTGCCTAGCAGTATGCTTTCTGTGTGAAGCTTCTGAACAGGGCTGTAGAGCACCATGACTGTTGCAGTGTGAACTGATGTAGCGGTCACCGCAGGATCAGGACAGGGGCCGCTGGTGTGTGGATGTGCTTGTCTGCACTCTGAGTAGATACCTGTTCTGTGAGCTGCACGTCATGAAGGATGTTAAGGCGCCAGAGATGATAAACTAGGGCTTCAAGGGACTCAGGCTGCTAATGACTAAAATGTACAAAAAGACAAATCTCTCTATTTTACCCTCTAGCAAAATCCCTTCTTACAACTCAGTCACCTCCTACCCTGAATATGCTAGGGAACTTTCCATTCTCCCCACAGCTCCCTTCCTTTGCATTTTAATCTAGGAAACCTTTGTTCTTCTGAATGCCATGCAGTGTGACAAATTAGTTCTCTTACTTTTTCTGAAGCGCTTAATAAGCAGGTTCACTCTGCACCTTTCCTCTCTCCAGGTTTCTCTCAGTCAACATCTAAGAGGATTTCGGATTTCTGGAGTGTCTCCTAAGGTTTTATTTGAGAATATCCAGAAACAGAGGCAAAATAAGTCATAAAAACCAAACTAAAAAGTGGTCTTCAGCTGTCTTGGTTAAGCCTTCTTGGTTCTGTTTTCACTGGTTTTCTGTGTGGGGGTAAACTTAGTCCAGTGTGGAAGAATTCTGCCTTATAATTTGTGTAAAGCATCATGGGTGGAAGCTGTTATTTGAGATTCTAATATTTAGGGAATCTCTAAATATTAGAAACATTGTGGACTAGTGAAAGCAGCTGACCTTTCTACATGAACAGAGATCCTGAAAAACTGTAAGCTTGGGCATCCCGTAATCAAGTATACTCAGACGAGAAGAATCAAAACAATGAAATGGGCTTCAGCTAAATCAGGATGGCACAGCTGTCTTTAAAAGGGGGTACATGTTAGTTGAGACTGTCAGACCTCTGAGATCTCTCAGACACTAAGCCACCAACCAGGCAGTAGACACAAGCTGGTCTGAGGCCCTTAACACAGATACAGCAGAGGACTTGCCTGGTCTGGCATCAGTAAGAGAAGATGTACCTAACCCTTGAGAGACTTGAGGCCTCAGGGAGTGGGAGGTTTGATGGGGTAGGGTGGGAGAGCGGGAACATCCTCTTGGAGACTAAGGAGGAGGGATGGAATGAGAAACAGTTAGAGGAAGGACTGTGAGAGGAATAACGACATAACGACTGGACTGTAAAAAAAATCAAATAACAACACTAATAATAATAATAATAATAATAATAATAATAATAATAATAATAATAAAAGGGGATGCACGGGTGGAAAAAATCAAATAATAACACTAATAATAATAAAAAAGGGATGCATGGGTGAAAGAGCCAATCTCTTAAGACAGGGAATCTCTAAATATTAGGAACATTGTGGACTTATTACTTGAACACTGGCCATAAAATAAGCGAAAAAGAAAACCAGTATAATCCCATAGACTCATAACATGAGTTCCAAATGAAGTGCAGCAGTTTACAAGACCTTATGCGATGGCTGTCGTATGTACCTGAGTAAATTCACAGTGTGGAAACACCAGTGTCTTTAGGTTCATTGTCAAGAGCATTTGCAAACATCTGGATGCTGCTTAGACTGGCATTTTTCACCATACTCTAGTGAGTGAATTTATCTGGAAATGTGGACACTCCTGGAATTTAACGACAGTGAAGAGCTCCTATTTCCAAGGGGAAGAGAAGAAACTGCAGCCTCCATTTTCTTTCTCTGTCTTCTGGCTCTGAACAGATTTAATCACTACCCCACTATCAGTCACAATCAGCAGTCCTCCCCAGTGGCTTGCACAAGACTGCCACTTGGCTCTGAGACTTACCTCCTCTCACACTGCTCTACCGAGTCAGTCCCACTGGCTCCCTTCGCAGGCTGAGTTACTGGCCTGGATACATTCAGAAAGCTTGTTAACATGGGGACTGTCTCAATGAAATTAACAGAGGAAGCTGGCAAAAATGAGTATTTGGTTTCCATCCAAGGAACGTAGGTTGATTTCTGCCTGCTCTTCCTTGGGTTTGGACAGAGAGTTCAGGCTCCAGTGACTTCTGTTGCACTGTTTATGCGTGATTGGGGTTCTGCTGGGGAACCCTCTGTCTGTCTTTGTTTTCACTCGGAACATTCATTATCACTTGTTTTTGCAGGGGCAGCATGTCTGGTTTCCAGAAATTAGCGTTTCTTTCTCCAACAACAGCGGTGCCAAAGGGAAGCTCTTTAATCAACCTGGTGCCATGAAATTACTTGAAGCAGTAACTAACTACGAAAGTCCACCCCTGGAGGTTCTGCCCAGCCAGCTTGCTTAACTCTCTACTTCTCATCCAGTTTCCCTCCACTCTGAAGCCTGAGTGCTAGTTTTCATTTTCTCTGGAACAGAAAATGCAGGCAGAAATCTCTCAAAGCATTAAAGGGGAGCTAGGAATGTAAGTCTCTTCTGAGCTCATCCTCTGGGTTGAGACCCTGCCTCTGTCTCCAGAGAATATGACTGTAACTCTGCAAGACTCCCCATCCACAACTAACAGCTCCTGGTTTGCTTCTTGAGAGCATACAACACTAGGTTGCCTTCTCTGTTGAATCTTTTGACTTTCCCTTTGGAATTTGATACACAGTGGTCAGGTATAGATAGCTTTATGTTCTTTTTGTCTCCTTATATCCAGTTGTATTTACGTTCCAGCCCTTGGGCTAAGCAAGTACTCACAATTCATGTGGTGATCCTTTTTCTGTCAGGAAGCCGAGCAACCTACACTAGAATTCCAAGAATTTGGTATTGTCTTTCCTTTTTCATACACTAAGATTTGAAACACCAAGTCAATGAGTGGAACTCGAGAGTGGTGGTTAAGTTGCAGGTGCGCAGTAGTGTGAAGAATTTAAAGGCTCTTTGCCTGCATCTTTCCTGACCAGACCTGTCGACTCTTTGTTTCATCTTGCATTTGAGTTTGGAGGCTGAGCTATTTCGTCCTTGGAAATTTTGTTACACAGCAAATGAGACGAGGGAGACGACTGTAACAGCATCAGTGAGGCAGTTACTGGTAAAGTGCTTGCTTTCTTTTCCAAAGTTAGGTCACAAAGGTCAAAAGTTCAACCTGGTTGAAACTTCACTAAAGACTAGATCAATGACTTAATCAGGTAGTGATTTAATTAAAAAGCTGCCTCCCTAGCTTTGTCTTCCATCTGCCTTCAGCTTTTATGAAGTTGGTGTCATAGGGGGTGCTATTCAAGGCCCAGGAAGGTGAGACACTCTACAATTGACTCCTCATGTCTTTCCCTACAGAGAGAGATAGCTCTCTGCTCTTCATGAAGGTGACCCACCAAGAGAACCCAGGTGCCTCATAGGGATTTATAGTTTAATATTTTAAAGTAAGAAGAAGGAAATGAGTGTTAATAAGTAATGTTTAATAATGGATCCCTCCTGATTATATTTTGTGGTATAAGCAACCTGCGAATATGCATATGCTATCCCTTCTACCTAGAGAACCTTCTCTTACCACTCCATTTCCCACACAGAACATCCCATACTCCCCCTTTCCACAGTTCCTTATTGTCAGGCTCCTTCCCCATTCATGTCACCCTTTACTCTTCTCACTACAGCTGAGCTTGTCAAATGAATACATACTTACAAGGGCTCACATTTCATTCTCACAGACATAAACATATTAATAATTGCTCAGAATACCATTTGAGTTAATGAGGTTGAGTGGAAAATAATAGTGTCAAGAATCTTTTGGTCATTGTTGGTCAACCATTCGGCTAGAGGAGAATCAGAAACTGCACTGTGACTATTGCCAATAGTGGCTCTCTCTTTCTTTCTCTCCCCCTCTCATACTTTCTTTCTGTAACTCTATAACATTAATATAATGACTGCTAAGATGTAACTTTTACTGTCTGTGGTGGATAGTTTTATGTTAAATTGACACAAGCTTAAAGTCATCTAAGAGGAGGGAACTTCAATTAAGAAAATGCCTCCATAAGATTGAGTTCTAGGCAAGCCTGTAAGGCATTTTCTTAATTAGTGGTTGAAGAGGGATGACCCAGCCCATTGTGGGTGGTGCATTTCTGGTCTGGTGTTTGTGGGTTCTATAAGAAAGTAGGGCAAGGAAGCCATGGGGATCAAGCCAATAAGCAGCACCTCTCCTTCATGCCCCATTTGACTTCCTGTCCTGACTTCCTTTGGTGATTCACTATGATATGGAAGTGTAAGTTGAATAAAGCCATTTTCTAGCTCGCTTTTGGTCATATTTCATTAGAGTAATAAAACAGCGACTAAGACATATTATGACCAAAAGTGAGTTGGAGAGAAAAGGCTTTCTTTAGTTCACTCTTCCACATAAAGAAGGGACAAAAGCAAAAAGGCAAGTTTTCCAAATATTCCCTTCTTTATTATAAACTGCTTTGTATCATAATTTGTCAGAAATGAAATGAAAGTTTAAAATATTTTGAACCTTCAAAATATAGTTAACTGTGCATAACTTAAAATGTGGCCAGCTGATGTATAAATGTAACACAATAGAGTATAATTTTATGAAGCTTTTCATAAAGATATAAAATCTTGATGTTACTAAGGAATAGGTTGCAACTGCTGAATTGTGATTATTTAATTTATTAATCTATTACGCCGATCCTCATTTTATTCCACTTGGCACTTGAAACTGAGAGCAACTCTCAGTTACTGAAATAACTTTGATCATTGTAGATAATTCATAATTAAGTCCTCAAACTTGGTTGCAGAATATCAATGCATTTCAACTGAATACATATTTAATAAAAAATTAAAACTAAGTGTTTTCAGGTTTCAAGTATTTATTTTCTGTCCTTTAAATGTCAGCATCTTTGACACACGTACCCTACAGCTCAATGCTTCTGTGGAGATTAAAATATGTATTGTATTAGTATGAGTGATGATTTATGCCAGGACGTTCTGTCATCTTGTCTAATAAAACAGATTACAAAAAAGATAGCTTTAATCTATGTTAGAGGGTGTTGTTTTGAAATCTCTATATTCAATTTTTAGCTGGGAGAGCTATTTATAAGACCTCTCCACATTAAACAAAACCCAATCAGTTCTACTGACAGTGAGATGACTTCTAAAAATGAGAAAGGATTAGGAACAGTCTTGTTATTAAGAGTGAAATCCAGGCTCAGACTGTGAAGTGACCAGGTTTGCACCTACAGGGGGATTCTTGGGAGAAGAGGCAAAGCCTAAGAGAGAACAGGACACAGCAACAGGATGCAATGGGCTATAAATCTATTATAATGTCTTACAAAATGAACACTTTTAAAAATTCTGAATTCAGAGTCTATTTAAAATGTATTACCCAAAAGGCTATTTGCTATCTTTAGAAGTTTAATGCATTTTAAAGTAATACTCTTGCATTATGAAGTGTGAAATCACAAAGTTCGACATGGGAAGACTATAACCAAGGGCTCCTCCATTATCTGGTGCCAAGAGTCAGGCAGGGATCCCATTATCCACAAGCAGGTGTCACATTCACATCAATTTTGCTTGCATAGGTCATAGGGTGCAGAGCAGCCAAGAATCAATTAGTAGAAGAAATTGAACATGCCCTACCTCTTAATGCTTATACAGAGGAATCTATGAAATATTTTCTTCCTAAAAACTCTTTGGCATATATAAATGTATTCATATACATAAAATGCATATTTGCAAATTTTCTATTGGTAGGTCAATTATAGCCTGTAGAAGAAAAATAAGAATAAAAGATGATTTGATCAGGCAAGTAGCTATTATCTCTCTGCAATGAAACTCTATTATTCTCATCTGTTATATAATTTGGGTAAAGAAACTGCTGCCACAATGGAAACAGTTGTAGAACAGTACAAATGCTGGCTTTGTAGTTCTCTACCTTACCTGGTAGAGCTGAAAGACATTCGTGGATATGAGCTTGAAGAACACTCTGACAATAGTGTCAGTTTATTTAAACTATAAATTCTATTTACATTAAAACAGACATTATAACATACCACTGTGTAGAATAGAAATGACAAGAGCCATTGTATCTCCAAGGATTCTAATTTATTTTCCCTTAATTTAGTTCTTGTTACATTTATCTGCATTTTTCATATTGAGGAGTTTTGTTCTCTGTGTAGACAATAGAATGCAAGATTATAGAGATGATGAGATTCTGCCAAGGTGTCCTGTCTGCCTCACCTTTTCTGTCACTAAAATTACCCCAATTATTATTCCAGGAAAAGAAGACCTCACTATGAGCACAGTGGGACTTATTACACACTAACATCTGCTTAACATATCTAAAACAGGGAGTTTAGGTAGAGAGGACTTTCATGCAGATATTTCATTGCTTTCAGAAAGTCTTATATATTATACAGAACAGTATGTTAGCATTGTGCTTGATTTAGTTTAAAAAAAAATAACATAGCACAACACCACCCAATTAGAACTTGCATTGGACAGGGGCAAACTGCTGCCACAGCTGAGTTTTCTTGCTCAAAAACTGAGATGATGGGATCTACTTTCAATAACCCAAAGAATAGGAACAAGGTTGACAAATCGAGGACTAATGTACAAATTCTATAGTGCTATCCTAAGTAGCTTATTATGGAAAATGTGCTTTACGGACAATGCAAAGCATTATCGCAATTTTTATGAAAATCCCTCATGTAGTACAACAGCAATCAATGATACAATTTCACGGATAAGATTTTTCAGAGTTGTTCATCTATTTGTCCAAAGTCACGTCACTGATAACGTCTACTAAGTCTCTAGACAGATGGGCAGGCTCCTCTTCTTTCCCTGTATTTCACGTGGTACTTTACAGATAAGGACTAATCAATCTATTTTCTGCAAATGTAAGGATGGTGATTGTTTTAGCTCAGTCACCCACCATGCCCTTCCTCATCAGCTTCCAAACATGGCAGAGGTACACTCACTTTCATCAACTCACCCACGCCACATCTGGTTTCTCCGTGTGCTGCACCAGTTTTAAGAACATTGTGATGCTTCAGTGCTTCCTAGCATTCATCGCAAACCTTGCTGTGCTCTGTACATTTCCCCACCAGTACTCTTAAACCAACCAGCCCTTCTCTGACCTTTCAGAAGAGAGGCTTTGCTCCCCACCCCAACAGCTAAATTATACTTTTGTAATTCTTTTGTGCATATAATTGTCATCTCCACAAACTATAGCATAAAAATCAAGTAAGAGAAAAAATAGGTCTCATTAAATTTGAACATTATCTATGAATATAGCAAAATATAATTAAGAGTCTATCTATCTATCTATCTATCTATCTATCTATCTATCTACATACACACACACACACACACACACACACACACACACACACATATATATATATATAAAATGACTAGTGATGATTAGTTTAACCCTAGATCTCTAGATTTCTGGGCTATCTAGTCTCTGGTTCTTGGTCATCCAAGCAGTGTTGGATATAGTTTAGCCATCATCCTTTTCTAATAAACTCATGCCATAATAAACCTGAATTTCTTCTAGGAAAACTGAAAAAAAAAAAAGAACATTATCTGTTAATTAGGTTGAATCGAAAGTATGAATAAACAAACTTCCATTTAGACATAAGAATGGTATTTCAGTAACTTTAAAGGAAGAACAAATCTCCTACAGCTACATTGAAGAGCATTTAAAGAAAAGGTGATATACTGTTTGAGACTGCTTAAGACAATCCTGAAGAGCTAAGCAGGAGACAAGGAAGAAGAAAGGAGGAGTTAAGGGATGAAACAAGATGTAGCATTTCTAGAAAGTCACAAAAACATCAGAAAACTGGAGTTCATTGTGTATCTTTCACTTAGGTTTTTTTTTTCAAAGATCTACTTATTGGTGTATATGTGCATTAGTAGTGTGCAGGTACCAGTAGAGTCCAGCAGAGGGCACTGGATTCCTTAGAAACTGGAGTTACAGGTAGTTGTCAGTTGCTTGTAGGTGCTAGGAACTGCACACAGGTTCTCTGCAAGAGCAGCAAGTATGCTTAACAGCTAAGCCATCTCCTCAGGCTGTTCATCTTAGCTTTGTGTGATTGATAAGTTACATAATAAAAAGTTAACATCAAGTATAAAAAGTGAGCACAAAAGCAAATGAGCACTTCCCATAAGCACTGAGTTTTATTGGGTTAAGTCATGAATATATGAGAAAAATGCTTTAATGATTCTGGTTTTGTGAAACTAATTGTATATTGGGAATCAAAGGAAATGTTGAGAAATTCTTTCAGGAATATGCTTCATGATGAGTTATTTCTGCTCTGAAACAAAACCAGAGCTGAAAGGAATAGATTGCTGGATAACCTTGATCTTTGTTCCCTTGTGTGTATGATTTATATGTCTGTGTTCTCACAGAAAGAAAAGTGCAATATTTTCTGAGCAGACTAAAATTATGCTTCAAGTCCAACTGCCTAACTACAAATGTACAAGTGAAAGGGGGGAATAATAGATATAGTAAAAGAAAAATTTAATCCAACCTCCTGAATTCATTAATTCCCTTATGCCCAAATAGTCACTGAAACAATGGTGCTAGTCACCTCCCCTCTGCTCCATCCTTTCACTTGCTAACAGTGTCCTGAACTTCTGTGCTGAGCAGTGAAGGAGATTGGCCCTCCAAGATCCATGGATGCAACTGAAGGTGTGAGTCAGCTAACGTGTTGGCCACTAAGCATGGCGTAGAGATTGACATAAGCCCATGCTGAGGCAAAAAGAATAGTATGAAAAAAAATTTGCAAAGGGACCCTGGTAACACAGCTGATGCATCTCAAGAAGCAATTCAACAGGACTCATTTTCTTGCAGGCCATAAATAAGGAGTCAGCCTCAGCTACTGCCAGCAGCCAGTTATAAATGTATGACTGTATTAGTGACCAATCCAGGAGATCGAGAAGACAGAGAAGAGATGGAGTAGGGCTGTTTCCAGGTGACATTGTGGAGCCACTGAATTGAACTTTACTTTATTTCCTCTCCTGACTTCTCAGTTGGAAAACACAATAAATTTCAACATGATTAAAGGTAGTCTGAGCTGGTTTTTCTAACCATAGCATTCTAGTGTTGTAGCTGAGATACACATCCTGACCACTCCTTTGGCAGCTGTTTTCTGATGGGTAGCTAAAATCTGGATATGTCTTGCTGTCTTCTTTCTGTTTCCATCACAGTCCATCTCCAGATGGCTGAGCTCAATGATGAATCCGTTGAGCTCTGATACACAGGTGCTCAGGAAAGTGGATGGCAAGTTTCACGAAAAATGGATGTCAACATGACAATAAACCATGCAAATGGCCACAATACTTTATAACCTTGTACTGTGTACAACAGAAGTGGAAAAGTTAGCTGTGTCAATTAATATAAATAATATCCATTCTACCTTTATTAGTGAATTGAATCAAAAAGGATCAGATGTCAGCTTAAAGTCAAAAGACTATTTGTGGTATGTGTGTGTGAGTGTGTATGATGTGAGTATATGTGCATGCACTAATATGTGTATGGGTGTGTCTGCTCCACAGGTCATGTGTGGAGGACAGAAGACAACCTCATAGGTCAGTCCATCTCTTCCACCTTGTTTGAGACAGGGATTTGTGGGGAGCCGACAGAAGGCAGCTATCATCCTTGCAGCCATCTTGAGTCATATATCTTGACAAGAGACTTGATTACAATAGCCTACAACAGCTGAGCACAGTCTGATAACATCTTGTATTAGATACCCAGGATCTTCCCTTGGGTGTGTGAGACTTAAAGGTGTGATTTAAAACAGACTTAAGGGCGTGACTTAAGGTGTGATTTAGAAATAAGACCTAAGGGTGTGACGTAAGGGTGTGACTTAGAGGCGTGGCTTAGAAGTGAGACATATAAAAGGTGAGAGGCAGACAGAAGAGTTCAGTACAACTTGGAGTTAGTTATTAGGCATTAGCAGGCCCTTGGAAGAGAACTTGGAACTGGAAACTTGGAACTTGGAGGCACTAGGGACTAGGAACTAGGGACTAGGGACTCAAGACTTGGGACTTAGACTAAGAAGAGAGACTGAAGAACAAATGGGATTGAATCACACTCTGTCTGGTCTCCATTCTTCGAGTCTGTCTTCACTCTCTCTCTTGCTGAACCCTGACCCGCAGATTGGAGCTGCTTGGGGCAGTGCAGGCTAACAAATTAGTCCCCAAGGCTTTTGGCAGTGTGGGTTCCAACACTGATAAAGCGGTCCCCGACATTTTGGCCCCCAAGCATGGAGCAGCTCAGGCTGCAACAGGGATTCTTGTATGAATTTCCTCTAATACTACATATGCCAGCCAACTGGTTCATGAGTTTCCAGGACTCTCCTGTCTCTGCCTCTTATCTCAACTGTGGGTCACAGAAACATGCTACTATTGCTAGTGCTGGTTTGGGGCATTCAATTTAGATCCTCAAGATCATAGGTCAAGCACTTATCTGATGACTATTTTCCCAGCTCCTGAAGGACTTTTCAAACTTTAGAAGAATGGGAGAAAAAAAAATCATGAGGGAAAGTTTTGTTATCCATCTCACTTATGTATTAACTCACTTACTTAGTTCCTTAAATAATCATTGGAACAGGATGTGAAAAGACTTTACATACATGGAAGGAGTAGAGAAACTAAGAAAATGAATTTCAGGGGTGAGAAGGTTAGCTGGGCCATGAGAAGCTGTAGGGCTCCACCCGGGAGAGAAGCTCTGGCAGCACCCCCAAGGGGTAGTGACTCTTGGTTATACTGACTCGCTTGTCTGGGTTATGGCTGGCTCAGCTAGCTTGCTTGAGTTGGCAGGGCTCTGTGGTTGGAACGTAGAGAAGTCCTCCTCGGGAGATTAGATGGTGGCTCAGTCGTCAGAGGCCCCCTCCACGGTTCTCCAGGGCAGGTCCCAAAGACACAAAGAAGTCCATGATTTTAAAAGGTTTATTGTCATGGTGGAAAGTGGATGAAGCTGTATCCTGTACCCCCCAGTGCGGGCCTGAGGTTAAATACTGTTTGTAAGGAGGAGGGAAGGAATGCTTAATTGGCTATGCTCTCTGGCCTTTCAGTATCTTATTAATACGGAGATCTCTTGAGGCTCTATGGCCTGCAGTCATGCCCTCTACCTGTGGAGGGGCTGGTAGGGGCATTGCCCTACATGACTGAAAGGTGCCGATCAGTGGAAGTCTCTGGCCTCCTGTCAGGAGGCTGGAGTCTGGGAGCATGGCAAAATGTATGCCGTCCCTTGCAGGGATACCTGTTGGGTCTCTGGCCATCTCTAGCCAGTGTTCAACCAGAAACCAAGCTATCCTCTCACAGTCCCACAAATATATATGTCCACAGACAAGTAGATCGTCTTCCTTTTTTCTTTCCCTCAACCCTCTAGCCTTCCATTTGCATCCTAATCTCTTGTATCATTTTCTGTTTTCTTTTCCCTTGTTTCTCATTTTTCTTGCCTCCTTCTGTTTTTACCCTCTGTCTGCTGAAAGTTAGGCTAGTCTTTAAATGCTTATCCTTGGGAGTGTTTTTCTAAATTGCTTTTAAATTAGGCATTTCATTTATGGATTGTGTTCTCTTTAGAGGAGTTAATGGCATGTGCGCTATCATCTTTTTCTTTGTGAATTAGTCTGTTTCTTCAAAAACTTATCATCAAAATATGTACAAGAAAGGGTAATTATTCAACTCAAACTGTAATTGTGTTTAATTGACACTCCAGAAATATCCTTCTTCGTAACATCTGAAACAATTTATTAAGTTTCTTTGAACATTGATTCATAGCTACTGTATCATTTGAAGTACAGGAAAGGCTCTTGACAATGCTATTATGGAATGCATTTTATAGGAATATTACATACTAATCCTCAAAACACTACGAGTCAAATTCTTATATAATTTCTTATACCAGATTGGGTTTATTGGCTATTAGCTAACTGCCTGGCTGTCTTTAATATTTTGAGAGAAGAAAGCATCACATGATCAGAGTGGTAACTGTGACCATCCATCACTGGTATTCTGTGGCTCTGGGTTAGAGCATGGCCATCCACGTACAGCTTCTCCATGCCAAGCTCTTAGTCACCCTTCAATCTTCAGCCTCTTCTTCTGTGCCTCCCTAGTCAAGGGGAACCCAACTCTGAAGCTCCTTTCATTCATGTGTCTGGATACAGTCATTCAATGCTGTTTCATTAGCTGGTGTGATATACTTCCTGCCTTCTGGTTTTTCACTCTTATTCGGTATGCCCAGTGTTACTAGACTAGCCTTCTCCAGTCTCATCACTAGGCAGAGAGATTGCTTCTTTAAAGTTCTTCACAGCTCCCTGTTGTAAGGGATGGTAAGTGATATCCAAAGTCTTCCACAATATGATTTTAAGATTTTGTTTTCTAGCTTTACCTTTTTCCTGGTTTCCCTGAAACTAGATGTTCTCAGTGCCTGTCTCTGTCTGCCCTAGTGAGAACACATCCCAGACTGTACTCTTGCCATCATTTCTATTTTGAGTCCCTTTACATGGTTGTGTACACACTGTATCCTTTCAAGCCTACTTGGTTCTTTCTTCTTCATAAGGTGTGCTCCAATTGCCTTCTAAGTTATGTGCTTTTTCTTCTCCACATCCCAATGCAAAGACTCTCTTTGTCTCTCACTCAATTATGGTTTCTCTGTGTAGCCTGGCTGCTGGGAAACTCACTCTGCAGACCAAGCTGGCCATGAACTCAGAGTTCTGATTGCCTCTGCCACTGCCACCTGTGAGTGCTGGGATTAAAGGAGTGGGCCACCCCCATCTGGTGACTATCTCCTTAGAAAATGTAAAGAACACCTTTTCTGAAAGTATAAAGAAGCAACTGAAGAAGCAAGAAGAGCATTTAGAGCAAATCCCCGAAGCAGCATCTCCTCTCAGCAAAAAAAAGCTAGGGCCTTTAATTGGCAAACATTAACTCAGGAGACTCATCACAGTACAGCAGCTGGTGCAATCCCTAGAATGCACAGTTAGAACTTAGACCCTGTATGCACTGACTTACTTTTCCTCAGAGCTTGTCTATTTCACAAGACTTTAAATGCCTTAAAGACTGGAATTATAATGATAGTTTTACCAACAACTCACTCAAACAATGCCATGAAGGAGGCCATTTTACAAATGAGGATGAGACACAGGGTAGTGAAATAGCCTTGCCCATAGCAACAGCCCCAGAGAAGGAAGAGGCCAGTTTCCAATCAGCAGACGATGCCAGGGGCTGCTGTCTTTGCCTAGCCACTCTTTACTCCTCAGTCTTTCTGGACACTTTCCGTCCACAGCTTCCAACAGCAATCCTCCACAGAGAGTAGGTAACCAGGGCAGAGGGGGTTTCTGTCTTTCTCTTTTTTAAATTAAATTGAATTTAACTAATTTTAGTCAAAGCCTGAAGGCATCTTTGTCATCTGAGGGTATAAAATGTTAACACAGTCTTTTCCCAGTGTGCTCCTAATTACTTGGTCCCATAGTCATCAATACTGTTGTGATGAGCACCAGGAAAATGTGCAGAAGCTTATCTGAGAACTATGTATATTTTATGTCCATTTGAAAAGCAACACTTCATCACACCCCTGGGAACTGTGGGGCATGGGTCTGAATATAAATAGGCACACTTACTGCTTTAGTCAAATGACTGTGGTGTGACACTTTGCCCTGTACTGATTTGTCCTGGAACAAGTTCTATTTGAGTAACTTAACAAAGAGGAAGACTGTAGTGACTAGATTGAGCAGATGACTGCATTTTGCCACACAGGTGTGACCATCAACCTCATGCATTCTGGGTCTGGGCATCGGTATGTAGAAGCCACAGGCCTTAGTTGTTAATGTTTATTTTATAGATCTATCTTCTAGGCCACTTGTATGACATTTGCATTATCTATCATCTGTCTGTCTGTCCATTGACCCACTTACCTACCTACCTACCTGTCTGTCATCTATCTAGCTATATAATATACGCAATACCTACACCCACTTAGCTCTATAACCTACTTGGTGACCAGGATCTTCCTGAAGGATGTGTTCCAAGAAGTATCATTAACCTGTAAATCACTATTTCCCTGATCTGTCTTCTGACTTTTCAACCATCCACAGCAAGCTAGTACTTGCCAAGTTTCTCCCATATGACTTTTAAGACTTGCAAGGAATAACAGACAGGACATTATGTCTCCACTAGAGCCCAGCAACCATACCACAGTAAGACCCGAGTACTGCAACATGACTAAATCACAAGAAAGTTGCCTAAAAATAGCCTTATGAATATGGTAGAGGTTTAAAAAGAGGAAATGAATAAATCTCTTAAGGAAATCTATGAAAACACATCAAATAGTGAAAGGAAATGAATAAAACCATTCAAGATGCAAAAGTTGAAATATAATCAATAAAGAAAATCCAAACTGTGAGAAATCTGGAAATAAAAAATTTAAAAACTTTTACAGGAACCTCAGAGGCAATGGAATACAAGAGATGAAAGACCAGCTCTCAGGCATTGAAGACAAGGTTGAAGAAGTAGTTATTTCTGTCAAAGAAAATGTTAAAACTGAAACACTTGTAGCACAAAACATCCAGGAAATCTGGAACACTATGAAAAGACCAAATCTAGGAACAACTGTGATAGTGGAAAGAGAAGAAACCCAGGTCAAAGGCATAGAAACTATTTTCAACAAAATCATAGAAAAAACTAAATTTCCCTAACTAAACAAGGACACGCAAATCAGGGTATAAGAATCAGATAGAATAGCAAATAGTCTGAGCCAGAAAAAGAAGTCTCCTCAGCATATACTCAAATCCGTACATATAATCAAAACACTAAATATACAGAAGAAAATATTAAAAGATGCAAGAGAAACGACCAAGAAACATACCTGTTAGAATAACACCTAACTTTTAAATGGAGACTTTAAAATCCAGAAAAGCCTGGACAGATATGCTGCAGACTCTAAGACCACAGATGCCATCTCAGACTACTATACCCAGCAAAACTTTCAATCATAGTAGATGGCAAAAATAAGATATTCCATAAAAAAAACACCCAAGTTTAAATATAAATCCAGCCCCACAAAAGATGATACAAGGAAATTGCCAACTAGAAGAGGTTAGTCAAACTTGAATAAAACAAAACAAAAAACAGGTCAGCAACTCAAAAGAGGAGTTAACACACACACACACACACACACACACACACACCCTCCCCCCACCATAACAATAACAAAATAACAAGAATCAACAAATACAGCACACTGACATTTTTTAACATCAGGGTTCTCATTAAATCTCTCCCACTCAAAGGTCAGGTAACCCTGTAGAAGAGGAGGCAGAAACAGTGTAAGAGCCAGAGAGGATACAGGACATCAGAAGAACAGAGTCCTTTACATCAACATGATTAAAGTTCATATGAACTCACAGACACTGAGGCAGCACGCACAGGTTTGCACCAGGTTCTTATACATATGTTGGCTCAGTCAGGGTTTCTATTCCTGTACAAACATCATGACCAAGAAGCAAGTTGGGGAGGAAAGGGTTTATTGAGCTTATACTTCCACACTGCTGTTCATCACCAAAGGAAGTCAGGACTGGAACTCACACAGGGCAGGAACTCGGAGGCAGGAGCTGATGCAGAGGCCATGGAGGGATGTTACTTACTGGCTTGCTTCCCCTGGCTTGCTCAGCTTGCTTTCTTATAGAACCCAGGAATGCCAACCCAGGGATAGCACCACCTACAATGGGCCATCCCCCCTTGATCTCTAATTGAGAAAATGCCTTACAGCTGGATCTCATGGAGGCATTTCCTTAAGGGAGACTCCTTTCTCTGAGATAACTCCAATTGTGTTGACACACAGAACCAATCAGTACATACATATTACAAGCCTGTATATATATATATATATTTCTGAATTCATTGTTTTGTTTATTTTGAATGCATTAGTATTTGTTTTATTTTAATATATTCTATTTTTTATTTAACAAGTGGTTTAATATCTCCCTCAACATCATTTTTAACACCATCAGTTCTGGAGTCCAGTTTTTAGATTACAAAAATAAGGTAGAAGGATCACGAACTTCCAAATTTAAAACGAGCAAAGATGAAAGGTCAAGCACTGGCTTGACTACACATCTATGGCAGGATAGTCCCTCTGTACTGCAGCCATGGGACACTGTAGTAAAAGTGTGACCACAGGACGAAGAGGAAGGTACACGGAATGAGCCTGCACATAATTATTGCTCTTCATGCTCTGTCCTGCTGACTTCGACCTTGTTTGCATCTTAGGAGATTTAAAACCTAAACTTCTTTCCATAATAACTCAAAAGTAAGGAAAGTGAACATGGAAGACATTGTATACTCTGCAAACACTTAGTTTAATATGTTTTAATATTTTATAATTGATGTTTCTTACTCACTTAGAAAAAATACTCTTTAAAGTAGTCCTGCAGAGCTCTGCTCAAAAGGCAAAAGCATAAAAGAATCATCCGTGATTAACTAATACACAGTCTTCTGAATGAGGAAATAGTTGATCATTTGGCACCTTAACACAAATTTATTATTTCTTCTAGGATAAATATTGTATTTGAACTAAGTGCCATTTGATTGTCTTTAAGTTCTCCAGTTAAGTGTGGAACTTATATTCACTTGGGCAAAATGCTATTATGAATGAGTACAACCATACAAACAAGAACAATGACTATTAGCTGATAGAGTCTTTTACTCATGCAGCACCTTTTCATACCTTGTCATTAACAGGACACCCAAACAAACAGTTACCAGTTGTCAGTAGATAGTTCTCCCCATTTACTCGCATCGTTCAAGCAGAGGAAAGAATCAGATAAGTGATGCTATGTTGTGTATTTCATGGCTATTTTTCATGACGTGAATTTGAGGGGTTCATAGATCTAGAATTAATTAATTTTATTTATTTAACTTTTGTCCTATGGATTAGATGAGTTATGATCTATGAAATACTTATAACCAGGTGGTAGTGGTGCATGCCTTTAATCCCAGCACTTGGCAGAGGCAGAGAAGCAGAGGAGGCAGAGAGGAGGCAGAGAGGTAGAGAGCCAGAGAGAGAGGCAGAGAGGTAGAGGCAGAGGCAGAGGCAGAGAGGCAGAGGCAGAGAGGCAGAGGCAGAGAGGCAGAGGCAGAGAGGCAGAGGCAGAGAGGCAGAGGCAGAGAGGCAGAGGCAGAGAGGCAGAGGCAGAGG
>JANHMN010000001.1:255186847-255208541 GCA_030674055.1 Rhabdomys pumilio | reverse complement strand
AGAGGCAGAGGCAGAGGCAGAGGCAGAGGCAGAGGCAGAGAGGCAGAGAGGCAGAGGCAGAGGCAGAGGCAGAGGCAGAGGCAGAGGCAGAGGCAAAGAGGATGTACACATGTAGCAGAGGATGGCATTGTCTGACATCTGTGGGAAGAGAGGCCCTTGGTCCTGTGGAGTATTGATGCTCCAGCATAGGGGGATGATGGAGGGGTGAGGTGGGAATCGATCGGTGGGTGGGCACCCTCATGGAGGCAAGGGAGAGCAGGGAAAGGGTGGATGGGATGGGACATGTGTAGAGGGGTAACCAGGAAGTGGGATATCATTTGAGATGTAAAGAATGGAATGATTAATAAAAAAAATGCAAGAAAAATTTCCTATCATAGGAAACAATGGGGATCGTTGTTTTACTAGGTTAGAGATGTCAGACTATTTGCTAAGGAGAGGGCACTTGTGGGTGGAAATGGCTTCTATAAGAAGCTGTGGAAGGGAATTTATGAAAGGAAATGAGGAGCAGCTGCAGGCGGGAGGGCTGCTCATGAGACAGCATCCATTAAACTCCACAGTGCCTCCCTCAGAATTCCCACTGAGAAAAATGGTTTCTTCTTTCTCTGAACTCTCGTTCCACTAAGGATTGTGCAACACACAACTCATGTGCAATCACGTCAGGTCTTGTAAAATCTCTTCCAACGTCAATCATTTAAAACATCTGTGACTTTAAACTTAGTTCTTTAGTTATTGATAGATTGAGAGATTACTTGCACAAATTATATAGGTTCTAAAAGTCCTGAAAGTGGGAATTATAAATTCCCTATTATTTAAGACACAATAAGTGCTTGTTATTATTGGTTGTCTTGGTCTAACTTTCATGGAAATTAAAGAGGCATAGTTTTTTAAAAGGTCTGTTTTTGTGATAGCACGGAGTCTTCTTAGGGTGAACTTATGTTCTTTAACCAGAAAATTAAATTGATACTTAAAAAAATACTTCACAAAAGTAGTTTTAATTTCTTCAGGGGGATTTAACAATTTGTTTAAAAGTCGGCTTGAGGATGAAACTAGTTCTTGGCATGCTAGCTATGAAAACATTGATGTATTTGATGACTCATTTAATTTTATCTCGGGGATGTTTTTCCTCTTGTATTTTATGAATTTACTTTACTAACTACCCTTGGGCAGCTGTCATTTTTTTTAATTATCATTAAGAGTTCAAGTTTCTTAGTATGCTTGGACAATACTATCTTTGAAACTAGTTGGCTGATGAAGGAACGAATGACTATTTTTATGTTGAAAGACTGAGAAGTAATAAGTTTAAGTTAATTGCTTAGGATCAAACACACATATATGTGTCTTCAGATGCAGTCCACATTCAGTAGTAAGTACTACATTCAGTAGTAAGTTGGGAACCTCAGGCATCTAACTACAGCTAATCAATTCCTGGGAAAGGAAAGGAGTCTGTGATAAGAATAAGCACTGTAGTTCTGTCTAAAGCTCAAGGGTGTTCAAAGTGCCACTGTGTCTGAGCTGCTATACAGAGCCAGTCCCTGCATTATTAGCATTCCTCTGGCAAACTTTGCAGCCTTGGGTCACCCTGATTTCAAAACAAGTCCTTGTACTCATTCTTCTACAGTGAGTAGATAGAAAGATGGTTAAAAAAATGTCATAAAGAAGAAAGGATAAAAAGAGAGGAGAGAATGTCTGAGGCAAACAGATTGCATCACACAGATGATTCTCTATATGGATGATTCCCCTGCATTGGACTCCGTTGAGGGCACATTCTAATACATACACCATTACCTAGCTCTACAGCCGTTATTTTATGACCAAGTACCTAGGGATGACATTCCAAACACAAGGCTCTAGAAAGGTCTTCAAGCTTCTGTGGTCTGTTTGTCTACACAGGCACTGTTGACTGAGGTAATCACATTTCTTTGTCATTGCAGAAATGGCATCTTATCCACCAGTTTTACGTTGCTGTGACCTGTGTTTAGTGACTCCTTCTTTTCATGTTGGCGTTTCAAATACTAAAGAAAGTGCTGTTGAGTCCAAACAACTATTTATCGTTATTGTGTGGCGTATACATCTCAGTGCCTTCCATGAGGCAGCTTCCACAGTTTCTCACTTTTGAGTGAAATTTGGAAAACATAACAACAGGAGAGCACTCAATGGGTGTCAGAAAGAAAGGTATAAAGTTGTTTTTTTTTTCCATTTTAAACATTTCTCTATTGTTCAGTTCCGAACAGTTCTTTTCCAGTCTCGATGCAAGTGTGATTTTCACGTAGAAGTAGCTGGTCCAATTCTTTCAGCATTCTGGTGTGTGTGCAGTCTTCCTTCCTCAAGTGTCCTTGCTTTTTGATGTACTTCCATTTCTACAAAGGCGTTCTTGTTATAAGAGAGCCAGCATTAGACCTCAGCAGGCTCTGATTTTCATCCTTGCCAGACAGAAATGCCTCTTATCTTGATGTGTGGCTTGTCTGTAATTAACATGTTCCATATATAAAGAAACTTCAGTTCCAAGTTTTCATAAAACATATTTCAAAATGTTCCCTGGACAGGGAACAAATTGGGAACTATTTAGATTTTGATAATTTTACTTTATGTCTTCAGAGTAAGACCAAACCAACAGACTATTAGGGGCTTAGCAAACTGTATTCATCTGTCTGTGTCTTTGGTATTCATTCATCATTGTATTCACCAATTACTTGAGCTGCCCCTCACAAGGTACCTACTGATCCTTATCCTTTTCTATGCTTTTTTTTTTTTTTTAAATCTTCATCCATTCAGAGAGTTCACTGGCTTTTGTGGAGGACTGAGTATGTTAGGGAAAATGGAGAGGGTACATACGGCGGGGTGGGAATCTGAGACACTAAGCATGTATCAGTATGTCTGGGGAAGACAGGGTGGAAAAGCATTGGAACTGGAAAAGAAAAAAGCAGACAGAAGAAGGGACTTTTAAGACTTAGGAAACAGGGCAGATTTCATGGAGAAATGGTGAGCCTTGATGTGGTAAATGGTAACAATGTGTACAAAGTGTGGAGTGGGCTACAGCGGTGAGAACGTGCAAGAGGATCAGTCTGACAGCTGCTGTCATGATAGTGAATGGATTAGGTGAATGAAAGATTGAATTAAGTGGGCCAGCTCCAGAGATGCTGAGGGAACACTATTGACTAGATTTTAGACAGAAGAAAGCACCTGAATAATGTGTCTATCTTTCACACTTGACCATGGGTGCTGACAATATTTTCTTTATGTTGAAGGGCATTGTTGAAGACTTCATGGGATGGACTCTAGTCTCCAACTGTTTACTATTCTGTCCTTACCTGATGGCATATTACAACATATTACATACCACATCTTTCTAGCCAGCTTTGAGTAAGTTTTGTTCATGCCTCAAAATACTTTGAATCCCCATGCCATAATGGACTTTCTGGATGTAAGGCAAAGACAACTGCCATGCTCTCTGCTGTTGTAAAACTCTACAGTGTATTGTGGAAGATCAGACATGTTAAAAGAGATCATGACAAAAGTATATATTTTACAAGCTTACGAATCTGTAAATAGTTCAGAGCCTTCCATGATTTATCAACCTAACCTAACTACTGGTATTAGCATAGCTTCATGTCAACTTGACACAAGCTAGAATCATCAGAGAAGAGGGAGCCTAATGACTCCATTTTTTTCTTGTTCTTTTCTGTGGGATTAATTTTTTTTTTTGAGACAGGGTATTTCTGTGTAGCCCTGGCTGTCCTGAAACTTACTCTGTAGACCACGTGTCCTTGAATTCAGAGATCTGCTTGCCTCTGCCTCCCTAGTGCTGAGATAAAAGAATTTGCTTCATTAGTGATCAATGTAGGATGGCCCAGTCCATTGTGGATGGTACCATCCCTGGGATAGTGGTCTTGGGTTCTGTGAGCAAGCCAGTAAGTAACATCCCTCCATGTCTTCTTCATTAGCTCCAGGCTCTGGGTTCAACCCCTGCTTGAGTTCCTATCCTGACCTCCCTTGATGATGAACTGTGACATGGTAGTGTTAGCCAAATAACCCCTTTCCTCCCTAGCAGCTTTGATAATGGTGTTTCACTACACCATTCACAGCAGTAGCAATCCCATTTAAGACATAAGCTTCTATTTCCTTGGTAACTCAAGTACTGCATCATCCTAAGTTCACCTGTATGTAATTTTCTCAATCTCTATCAGTCTGAGACATGTTAGGATCTCCATTTTGAAAACCAGATCTTGAGACTCTACAAGGTCAAATCCAGAGCCATAGTTCAAAGGACCAGAGACTAAACATGGATGTTTCTCACTCACAATCCATCTTCTGTCTCTCCCACTGTATCACATATCATTAGACTATTAGTAACACTGGGAATCGAACCTACAGTCTCATGCAGGAAAGGCAAATACTCTACCACCCAGCCACAAGCCCAGCTAGAAAATAGCTTTCAAAGATTAATGAGGTATGGCTCCTTAAGCCGGGGTATGAGACTCACACTTGAATTTCAAGTGTATATTTTTAGTTTATGTTTGTAACCTACAGCAGAAATTTGTTTGTCAGTTAAATTAAGTTGCTGTGGTCTTTGCAAATAAAGTTGTCTTGTATTTCTATTGAATCTATTAGTCGAATCAGCTTATTTTATTTCTATAATTCAATAAAACATGTTGCTTTCATTTTCTATCCCCAGGACACCCGTGTAAACAAGACGTTTCTTGTAATTTTTTTTTTTTTTTTGCTGGCAAAAACCATTTAATAAGCAAATATCTGCAATCCACAGCAATATGCGCTGACAG
Source organism: Rhabdomys pumilio (assembly GCA_030674055.1). Lineage (NCBI taxonomy): Eukaryota > Metazoa > Chordata > Mammalia > Rodentia > Muridae > Rhabdomys > Rhabdomys pumilio. The sequence continues at coordinate 255,203,763 of JANHMN010000001.1, read as the reverse complement.
CCTCCTAACCATATTTGAAATATGAAGGCAGTGTTTCCAAGATGACTCAAGCCAATTGCCTTTAATACTTCAATAAAAATAACTGCTATTAGAAAGCTCAATTCTGAAGGCACATAATTTTAATCCTGGTTCATAAAATTTAATTTGAATTTATTTCAGGATAATGATCATTGAAGAAAGTATGTACTGAAATGGTCAGGCACCTGGGTAAGGACCACTAATCTGCCCTGAGAGATTGCTTGGCTTAAGCAGAGTGAGTGGCAATATATACACACACGCCATTAATTATTTGAAGGAAAATTTTCTGTGACATTGGACTCAAGGTGCTCCATTCAAACTCCCTACCTCAGCAGAATGGCCGCTATAGAGCACTGAGGTAAAATGACTTTCTATTAAATTGGATTGTCTTTGGCTTCAGCCATACGACCTGGTCTTGTGAGTCTACTTTTTTAATCCTCCTGCACTGGATTATTTTTTTATGATAAAATGAATATAATTCCAGTCATCTGAAAAAAAAAGTCAAAAATATAAAGAGTAAAATACATTTAGAACTCTGGATCTTGAAGAGGGCATTGGATCTATCTTTTCTGAAATAAACGACTTGTCCAGGGTCACAGGGGTCAGGCCACAGCACTTGATCATTAAGTCCAATGTCATTTCAGTAGACCACACGAACCCAGGGACGATATTACCTAACCATTGTAATTACAATTTTCATTTATTGAAAATCTAGAAAGTCTAGGCAGTGTTCGTAACTCATTGAACTCTCAAAACAGCCCATCACTTCTACTGTGTTTATCAGAAAAACTGGGACTCCGAAGCCTGAAAGGTCTTTCCCAAGTTCACTTAGCTGTTGAGCTCAGCTAGGACACAGGCCTTCTTCAGTGATGGTGATGAGCCAAAACTATTGAGCAAAGTGTTAAAAGTGCCCAAAGCTGAAGTCTTTCTACGTAGGGAAAAAAGAGTATAATGATTAAGAAAACAAGGATTAAGAACTAAGAGAATAAGAATTTAGACTGAAAAACAATAACCGGGAGTTGAGCCGGAGAAACTAGAATAAGCCAAGTTAAGGAATTACAAAGAAAATACAGGGACAATTACTTTATTACCTCAAGTTGTCCTTACAGTCGCTTTATTAGCTTACTTTCACTCGGGTAACCTAGCAGTGAACTTTGACCTTTGAAATCCAAGAGTATTAATGTTCAGCGTACACACAGATGCTAAGAAATCAAAGGTGATAACATGCATTTAATTGGACAGTAATGGAAGCAGGTTACAAGGATGAACGGAAACCCCTAATATTCACTTGCAGTATTTAATTGTTTTTTATGGTAATTGCAGAAATATATACAACCTATTCTTTTTTCATTTGGCAGATGGAAATATGAATGAACTCTACAAAATGTAACTTTAAAATAATGATTAGCACTCATTTTATTCCCAAATTACCTAAATGCTTTTTCACTTCTTCACTAATACATACACTTATATATCTGTGGAGTGGTTTTTTTTTTTTGTGCCATTTTAAAAATACAGAAATGTATGGGGCATTCCATCTGCAGAGAGCTACATGATGGTTCTTTTTTTAATCTTGTGAGACATCTCACCCAGGAGTTGATTTATGGCCCTGTTTCAGTAACCTTGGACATGTCTCTATCTTGCACATTATTGATAAAAGGATTCAGCTTTTGCAACCTGAGATCTGAAAAACACCATCATCTGGTAAACCCCAAAATATAGCTTTTTGAAAGGTGTAATTATTTCTGGATGAAAAAAGATAGACACTTTTCATCAGTTCAATTTTTCTGTAATCCCATGTTGGTAAAAGGTATTAATAATAATTGTTGAAGGTAAATTATCCTCTCAAGGACTTGAGATAAATGTTTGATTGGTGAGCCTTGTCCTAGATAGTAAATTACAACTGTGTCTAGAGGAAATCACACAGCTTGTTTTTATTCTTTTATTTTCTATTTTTAATATACTGGTTGGTGGGTGTAAGTCAATTCGAAACAACATTTATTACGTCTGCTATGTGCCAGGTTCAACACCGAATGTTCAGAATGCACAGGTGAGGAGCATGTAGACCCGGATTCCAAAGATCTCGTAATACCAAAGAGTCAGCAATATGTGGTGTGTTTGGGAGCCACACCAAGAGCTTCCCCTCAAAGTGGAGCCTCTAGGAAATATGCAATTCCACATGAGTTCAAGAGGTCGTAAGTGACTGGCACCGGCCATTTGCTTGATTACACCTCTGCTCTGTACTCTAGGATTTCCTTTGTTCTGTGCACATGCGTATGCCTATGTGTAAGATATGTGTACATGAGTGCAGTTGCCCATAGAGGCCGAAGGAGCGATCAGATCCATAGGAACTGCAGTTACAGGAAGTTGTGAGCTATGTAATGTGTGGTCTAGGCACTGAATCTGGGTTCTCTGCAAGAACAGTACTTACTCTTAACCATTTAGCCATCTCTAGCCCTGATTTCTCTGATCTCTTTTTGAGAATTTGATTGGCTGTTACACAGAAATATATTTGATTTGCCCATCACCCATCAAGGTGACATAAAATGCAGATTTTCCCTTCCTTTATCTTCAGTTGGGGATAGTTGTTTTATTACTTATGTTCACTTTAATTCAGCCCCTTGTTTATCAATTCACCATGATTCATCCACTCTTCTTTAGGGGAAAAATGTGTATATATGTAAACATGCAAACTTCCTTTCCTTGATATCTCTAGAGAAATGGGACTGTTGTCATTAAGTTAATTCATATCCTCTACGTACATAGATTTGTAGTTACAGATTATAAGAGTTAGTTGAGTAATTTAGTGGACTCATAAGGCTCTAAGCAGCTGTGTCTGGTAAGACCCCACTTCTGGTGCAACCCTATGACAGATACATCAAAATAATTAATAATCTTCCTGGTCTTCAATTTCCAAACAAAATATTGAAATATCTGAATATTTCGAATATTTCAAAATATTGGAATATCTTTGAGATATTCTTATTTCTTCTCAGGTGACATTATATGGCTATATTGTCTTTTTTGGATCCAGTCATAGTTTGACTTCAAGTTGACAAGCTTCAATAAGGTTACAACATGACAGTAATATTTGAGCATTGATAGTAACACAGTGAGCACCTGTTATGCAGAAAGTGATCTGCATTGTACTTAAGCGGCCAAGTTGGAATTCTAAAGTATTTTATCCATGCATCCATGCATCCACTCATGCATCCACCCACCCACCCACTCACTGATCCATCCATCCATCCATCCATCCATCCATCCATCCATCCATCCATCCATCTAATTATCTGTTGGACATTGATTACATGTGAGATACTGTTCTGAGAGGGGATAAGAACAAAAATCTATGTATCTTTCAGAAACTAACTCTATGGTCACGTTTCAATCACTGTGTTCTTTCCCACAAGTTACAAGGTCTCCCAAACTGTGAATAACTTTCATCTTACAAATATTTGGGTTTTTTTTAAGCACTGTGTATTGATTGGGTCTAGGTTTTATGTTATATAAATATATACATGTACCTTGTTCTGTTAAAGAATAGGTGTTCTAATACTTAAGCTCAAATCTACTTTGAGATCTGTCAGGATTCTTCAGAATTCTTCCATGCAGTGAGTACATTAGCTCCATCTTTCAATCCTCAGACAGAACTGAACAAAAGTTAAGGATATCTAAGATTAAAAGAACAAATCTTCTATTTGGGGTTGCATTTTGAATTGTGTTCTGGGAACGGGCAATTCCTTGTAAAGCAAATGCATGCCTTTTGTTTAAACATTGTCTGTGTGTAGATACCATTGTCACTCTGTCTTGTTCTTTTTCCTCCTTTTCCTTTTATCTGTCTCTCTGTGTGTGCCCCTTCTTACTTTCCCATCTCTTATATGCACATGCGCATGCACACGCGCGCACGCGCACACACACACACACACACACACACACACACACACACACACACTGAACCATACAGAGAATGAGTGATCTTTTCTTCAAGATAATTCTGAACTGGGCAGATAAGCCTGGAACTACTAATCTTGGAAAGTGTTTGTTCTGTTATGCGTGTGCACCTGTGAAATAGAGCAGAGGGAAAGTTGTGTGGCTATCCATCCAGCAGCTTGTGTGGCACACTGACTGAAGGAAACCCAAACTCCACATTCTTGGGGTCAGTACCGCCATGATGCAACTGCTGTCCTTGTACTGTTCATTTTTACAGTATCCTTTATATAAACCTGATGTGACAGATGCCTCTCTGTCACAGCAACCTCTTCACTATGGGGAACTTGGCGGTCGCCCTTCGACTGATGTAAGGCTCCAAGCTTTCCTTACGTGTGTGCAAATAGGATAAGACCTTGAAAAGAGCAGCAGTGGGTGTATACATTTTTAATGTGAGCGCAGCCTTATTTCCTTCAAGAACTGCCTCATTTTCTCCATCATGATAAACTCAGACCTTTAGCAGCTTTCCTTCAGCTGAGACAAAATCAGTGCCTTTACGTTTATTGTGTGTGGAGATCCTAAGTGACAGTCAGTGCTGTTCACATCAAATGGGCTCAAATGCCCACCTCAAAAAGCTGTGTCCTTACACTTTCCCTAGGGAAAAATGGGGAACACACAAATGACGTCTTTCTGCAGTCTCTGACTTTATCATAAAAAGTTAATACTAAGAGTATCTAAGAGCACATCATGACTGTAAAGAGTGACAAGAAACTTAATATGAGTTTTGACTGCTGCATTAGAAATCTAGATTCTAAATATCAAACACTTTGAAAGGATAATACTGCCTATACAGAAATACTGTCTGTCAAAATCTTAGTATATGTCTTAATTAAAACTGAAATAAAATCCATGAGTGATTCTCTTAGACTGCCATTATTTCTCTCTTTGCTGTTATTAAAAATATTCACTGAAAACTAGTTGAGAAATCACTACAAAGAGAATGAACTTCGTGACTTTGAAAATGAACAACTTAGAAATTTTATTTAATTATGTTTTGCTTTATGTATGTATCTAGGTGTCTTTTTTTCTTCATTAAAAGCTATCCATCAATGAACTGAGTATTTCCTTTGTGAAGAAAACCAGAATATTTTTCAACAGGACCAAAGTCAAATGCTATTTTCAAGAAGGTCTGCAGACTGGGAAAATTCATGAGAATATGAGGAAAGGCAAACCACAGTGAAACAAGGGACAAAAAGCTTTTCGTCTTGAGGGAGGCTGCGTGTCTTCTGAGGCTTGAAGATGACATTGTCAACATGAGCAGAGTCTGCCTGGGCCATGAGCACAGGAGGGAAGCACAGAAGGCATAGCACTGTCAGCTCTAGTTAGACACGAAGGACTCAAACTAAAACAAGCCACGGATGTGAGAAGGATGCTCAGGGAAGCGGGGCAGTGACTGACAGAGGTGCTAGAGAGATGGGAGACGGGGCAGTGACTGACAGAGGTGCTAGAGAGATGGGAGAAGGCGGTTAACAGTAGTCAGAATTACTACATACATGTATGAAATTGTCAAAGAACAATTTTAATAAATATCATGATGAAAGAAAGCAAGGAGTCCAAATGTCTAACAACAAAAAGTCCATAAGACAGATATATTTATATGCATAGATAGAATAGTACTCATATATGTATATATTTTTATATATATTAATATATCACACACACAGATACACACACATACACACACACACACACACACACACACACACACACACACACACACCTGTAGAGCTAAGTACAAGAAGAATAGTGAGTTATAGTGCTTGGTTTCATGGCTTCAAAGGACAATTCTGTGTTTTGGTTTTAAGTGCATTCACCTATATTTGGCCAAAGAGTTCTTTTACCCACTGTCATAGGAGTTAGTTCAGCTAGGGACAGCAGAATTGCTTCAGAACAAGGGGGATTTCAAAAGGATGAACAGGGCCTGTAAGTATATTGTGAATTATATAATTTTTCTCATTCATCCTTTTCTGTATTCTCCAGAGGTTTAGTGAAACCGATAGCATCCTGATGTTCATTGGAGGATGTATACATGCATATATTGACGAATTAGTAGATTTTTTTGGCATAATAAAATGACTCATAAATTATATACTTATTTTGAAATACAACTTCCAGTCCCCTCTTCAACTTTGGGATATCTTCTATCGCTATAAAAGATCAAGAGAATGCTAGGCTTTATTTATTTTTAAAAAATCTTCACTAACTAAACGTTTGTGTGTGCCTGTGTTTGTGTATGAAACTATTCATGTGTGTCCGTGTATATCTGTGTGCGTGATTTATTGTGCATGCGTATGCAGATGTCTATGCATGTGTGTGTGCTTATTTTCATGTACATGTGCTTTCATGCATGCATGTGTGTGCATATCTTTATCCGTGTGTGTGTGTGTGTGTGTGTGTGTGTGTGTGTGTGTGTTTGCATGCGCGCGTGCTCATGCACATGCATACAGGTGCCACTGCAAGGCATATGGACAGCTTCTAAGTAAGTTCTTACCCTGGTAGACTTGAAAGAACCATGAACATTTTGAAGAACACTTAAGTAGTGAAGATGGCATAGTGAACCAATGGGGCATTCAATTCTATTGCAGGAGGATCCTTTACTGAGCTGGTTTACTTCTCCCACATTGGTTGGTGTAGTCACACCAAGGACGACTGCTACACAGCCAGAAGATCACTGCTGAAATACACATTTTGTCAGCCGGCGTGTTTGGGGTGGGTCTCTGAACTTACTCCGGCACGAGTCTTTCTATTTGTTGCATATGCCTAAATCTACTTGTTTGCATTACTTGAATGATATCTTAAATAGTCAACGGGTTTATATGGGTTATTTTCATTTGCAGTGTCCCAAAGTGACTCTGGCAGATATGAAAACGGCTCTGACTTATGAGAGCATATCCTGAAGGGGATTTGTTTCCATGGCCTGAAACCCAACCTGCCAGGCTAGATTTCCCTAACTCTACCTAATAATCTGGACCACAAACACCTAGTTGGAGGGCTACAGCTGTCTGGGAACTGTTGAAAGCTCTGCCTTGAGCACTGACTCTGGATTTCATCCGTGCCACTTGATTCTTAATTCTTTTTGAACGTTAGTGTTCTCATCTATAAGATGGGGACCTCATAGTTCTCAGCTACTTTTGTGAGGATGCAATGAACGTCTTGCAGGTGATCTGGATGGTGGTCCCTGGCACTCGCAGAGGCCAGTAGACAGCAAGTTCGTGATTGTTTCTTTAATAACAATTTACTATTGGTTCCGATGCTACACACACTTTAAACACTGCAAATGTTAATTTTGGTTATCAAAGCCCCCAGTGCCAAATGCAAACTAGTTTAGTGCATCTTGAGAGTCTTAACATTTTAATCCCAATTAAAACTAAATGAGCATTGGAGCAGTGTAACATGCTAACAAGCACAGAGGAAACGTGAACCCTGGAATACTACATCTTGTATTATGTAAATACCATTCAAATGAGTCCTAGTCAGGGAGTGCTACTGCACTAGCTTTTGATCTATCTTCTATTTTCTTCATTCCCCGAAGCAAGATACTGCACGGTAAAACTAATCATTACAACCCCATACAAGTTGATGAAAGAAAAAGGAAAACATAAACAGGAAAGAGGTCACTGAAAAATAAAGAAAACAGTTCTGATAACAGGATACTAAAATCAAATTACACTCTTTTTAAATATTTCTCATTGGTGATAGGAGGGTCCAACACAAAATAAAAGTATACATACAGAAAAACATTTACAGTATGTATTGTTATCCCTTGTCAATGTGACCTTCAACCAGAAAATGTCATCATTAAGTGGCACTTCTTGGAAGGTTGTCCTTTACGGAGTGATGGGTATCACCAAGTCACACACAGAATCCTTGCTAGTGAGCAGAGGCGATTGTTTGCCCAAGAGCATCTTCAGGGGAGATAAGAATGATCATATCCCAGTATTAGTCTACTCTGAGCACTGTAAAATAGAAAAGAACTATGGCCTAAGCATAGGAAAGGTCACTGGGAAGGAGCAATTAGTGGCAAACAAGTGAGGAACTCTGCCATCGGCCCTCATTGGTTCCACGTCAGCCACAATACAGGCAAGTCTGAAAGGAGGATTCACACTTGATCCGAGATACTTGGTGAATGGTGAGGCATCAGGGTGCCATGAGAAGCAGAGGGAGATATTTGTTTAGCTCTTTTTGCCTATCTGGACCCCAATTCTGTTTTTCATATAATAATATCTCTCCCTTAAAAATACCCAAAGCAATTGCTTATTTCTGAAATGGCCTTATAAATAATTTGAGGTCCTTCCCAAAATATCAAGTTAGATTTTCCAAGATAAGAACCAGGAATTCTTGCATATTCTAAGGTATCATTCAACTGTCTGAAAAATGCTTAGCTTCTGTGCCTAGCTAACTTGTGATACATCAATACGTAACTCAGAGATCTTTTTTGTTTGTTTGTTTGTTTGTTTGTGGAAGCCCCTTCCCTAAAATTTGTGGTGTGCCTGATCAGTAGAGTGTTGGCACTCAATATTACAGATTGGAGAAGAGCTCAGATCTGGTTTCCTGACAGCATGTGAACAGAGCCTTCTTTTTCCTCTTTGTTAATTCAGGGCCTGACCTGATATGTACTATTAAGGTCAAAAATGAATCATGGTGATCAGTGTTTATACTGGAATTTGATTTAATCACCAGCATGATCGCCATGTGAGTCTTTCCCCAGGTTACGCAGTCAGCCTCTGAAGGGGAGTTGGGCTGTCTCTTTAATTTTCCTTTTACCTGCAGGTTCTAGCACTGTTTTTCCATAGATTCTGTTCTAATAAATGTTTACTGAATTAAACTGGAGGGAATGCAGAAACAGAGACAAAATTAACAGACAAAATTAAGATAACAAAAGCAATCTACATGAGGAAAGTCACTTCAGCCAAAAGGCCCTGGACAATTATTTAAAGTAACTGCACTATCTTCAGGGACTCTTTCAAATGCACATATTTAATCATCTGATGTGTAAGTCAAATCTCAGATATAATTAATTCACTGTCTTAACTTTTTAGCATGCTAGCTTTCGTTATCTGAGGTTCATCTGTAATACAGCTCATGCTAGTCAAAGCCTGTGAATACCAAGAAAAAAGACAGGTTCTGTGGACACCCTGTGATGAAGGATTTTGCAGTTTGTACCATATCAGTGGAATTCAAAGGAAGTTTGGAGCAGAGGCTCTGGGTGACTGATTTATGAGGAAAACACTGTTGGGTTTTTGGAAGGCAGCTGCTGTTAGGAAGGCCACAAATAAGAGTCTTGACTGTTCAGTTAGTTAGGGACTAGAGTGAGACAGATGAGACACAGAGAGACACACAGAGAGAATTGTTTCAGGTTTTGGCGCTTCTGTTTAATTGCTGACTTAAAGAACAGATCAAACCTAGCCTTATGATTTGGAAGGAGCAGAGCATTTTCCTTTGGAATGAAAGGAAGTTTCATACAAGCCACCTCAACTTTTATAGGGAACCCAGTGAAGAAGGACAGACAGGAGTGGGGTCCTCCAGTTAAAACCCAGGAGTTCTTTTATATAAAATCTCGTAACCCTCCAAGTATACACTGCCTCAAAAGACCTTTGAAAAAATATTAATACTTAAATCTTTGCCAAGATGAGGAGTATAATTTTTCTTTGAGGGTATTTAACACTTTTGGTAATTTTATTATTGATGGTCTAATAAAATGCAACAGTTAAGTTATATGTTATCCTAGGAGGGCCAACCTATGTTTGACTAATATGGTAATTTGTAAAAGTAACGGGCATGGTTATGAGCATAAAGTGTTCTAAAAAATAAATAAAATACTTTAATAGGCAAGACTGAGGCAGTCAGCATGAAGGGACACATTTTGGGAGATGTGAATTTTAAGACAGTTTCCAAACTACAGGAAAATGGCCCTTCTTCATGGCATATGAATAGAAAGATGGAGCAAACAGCCGGGTGTGAGGTGTAGATATTGGCACTAGGGGCTGGCTTCCCCTTCCAGCACTGCCATTAATTAGTTTTTTTTTTAATACCTCCATTCCATATTCATGGCATAAAGTAGTCAGAAAATGCACACTTTAAGATTCTGTTCAATGTTTAAGATTTTTAATTAAATTTAGTAATTCAGCATTCGAAGGTGAGAATATGAATCCAACTCCTTCCAATTTGTCATGGCTTCTACGAACATGAGAGTAACTAAAGATTGGGTGCAGCGATATTAGCGTTCAACCTTCACAGAGCATGTTCAACTTTACAGGCGTCCCTGTAAAACACAGATTTATGTTGATTTTGCTGTTCTCTTTTGGAATGTTGTTTCCAAGCAGATGATTAATGTCCTAATAACTTGTGTTTTAGTGAAGCTCTCTGGAAGGAAAAGGCAGCTTTTGTGCATTCATTATGTCTACCTGTCTTTGGCAGAGGCGGATCTGATCTGAGGATGAATATCTTACACTTGTTAACATATACAATGGCTCCTTGTACGGCTTGGATCTGGCCTGTTGTCTGTGACAGAGGTTCTGTTATCAGTAACCCATGAAATGTGTCTTGTACTTTAATTAGCCTAACATTCAACAGAGAGTCAGAAAAATGCTTTGTTTGTGTGAGGTACACTAAACTCACTGTCCCACACTCCTTCACGTCAAGTCATACTCATGGACACACACACACACACACACACACACACACAGAGTAGTGAAAGACAGGGAGAAACAGGGAGAGAGTCAGAAAAAAACAGAGAGAGACAGAAGATAGTGCCGGATGCCTACAGTATGAACCACTATCTGGAAGGTTTGATTGTACAAGCCCTTACTTTATGCTCCTTGCAATATATTTTTATTTTTTTTGAGAATCTAATACAATGCATTCTGATCATATCATGTCCCACTCCTCTACCTTAGGCTATGCAGATACGTTTGTGTTTATTGATGGATGCTACATCTGTAAGCCGCACACATCATATGTGGGAATGAGGACATGGCCATGAAGTCGTTGCTCAACTCCTGTTCCTGTCTCTTCTCTTGCTTCTCTGCGTGAGTCACAACTCCATCTTCTGCGTGACTGGCTGGGAAAGGTTATTCTCGGGAGTTAGCATGACTGACACATAAGAGGACTACTGCCTAAGTCAGATTTTTCCTCCTCCAGTTGACATTACCTTTCACAAGCGCAATTTTAGGAACACGGAAATCTGACAAAAAATAAAGTTTTCATTTCTGGAACTTACAGTCTTTTTTCTTTTAAACTGTTGCCTTTTAATTGCTTCTGCCTGCCATGCTCAATAAAGCCTAGAATCCATTGTTCAGAATGGTCTTTAGAAAAATGAACCCTGATGAGATGTTTGGTCTATATTCATGCCCTGTTCTAGTTCAGCACCTGATACACTAACAATGAGAAGAGAAATGCGTCGATATCCACAGTGCTAGACACTGACCAAGGGAGCAGTGTGAATGCTGCAGGATGCTGTGTATATGGCCTGCATGCTGCAGGATGCTGCAGATATGACGTGGACGCCTTAGGATGCACGTATATGACGCTCACATGATCTGTGTAAATCTTCCAGAAGCCACACTTTAGACTTGAGTATCTAATTCAGGTGATGAGAATAAGCTTAGCTCTAAGTGCTCTGAGAGAACACAAGTTCTGGAGAGGAAAGGGAGGCTGGACCAGTGTTGTAGGTCAAGGAGTAGACCCTGTTGGGTCTCTACAACTCTTTCCTTTTATGGCTAGAGAAAACAAGTTCCAAGGAGAGGAGATATTGCCATTTTTTATGAGACCACAGATCCTCCCATAAACATTCTAAGAGACCAGGACAGTGAGGGTGTAAATTACAAGGCTTTGCATAGACAAAGCAAAGAGGTTACCTTGATTGAAAACATCTACCTTCTTTTAGCACTTTTGTTTTTTTAAGCACTTCTGAGGTCATCATGTGTGGATTTAAGTGTCAGAAAATTATGACTATGTGATCCCACTACCCACGTAGAAAAAAGTATGTGTAAGCAGAGAGTATATGCTGTAAGCACAGTGTAGTTGTTGCTTGCCTGTATCCCCAGCACCAGTCGTATAGTAACAGGCTAATACTGGAGTTCATGGGCCACTCAGCCTAGTTGAATCAGTGAAGGGTAAATATGAACAAAATACATTGTGTGATAGTGTCAAAGATACAATTATTTATTAAAGATATAGATGAGAATAGAAGGCATTTCAACTTCTCCTGGGTTATGTCTCTAGGAGGAACTGAAGCAACACTGAGATCCAGGGCCCTATTCCAAATTCAGAACCTTTCTCTCTATTTATTGTTTTTTTATGTCTGTGTATTGATAAAAGATTTATTATAACTACAGATTTTTCCTAATCAAATCTTAGGTATGGATTAAAGGCTGATCTCAAGACCTGTATTCCCCACAACCAAACCTGAATACAATGCTGTGTTTGGGATTCCAGAGCTGCATGTTAACAAAATATTCCCAGCACGTGGCTCACTAAATCTACCATTGTAAGTTATTTTTATTTGCATCAATGAGTTAGTGTGTTTTCTGTGTAGAGGAAATAACTATCACACACACAAAATAAGACTTTATTTTATTTTTTTTTAATTTTTAAAGCTTGTTATGAATGCCTACACAACGGCAGCATTACAAAATAACACAGAAAACCTCTTTAAAGACTTTCTGCATTCCAGAAAATATATACTTATCACAGATCATAAATGCAGACTCGGATAATTTTAAACATATGGGGAGTTTCTTCTTAAGTACTTATATTTTCGGATCTTTAATTATGCTCTAAATCTTTTTCTTGTCACAGAATAATTTCGCCTTGAGAATTTGTGTAGGTAAGACCGCTACTTCTTCCCTCATAATATTTATGGGTGTTGGATCGGCTTACAATTTGCAATTCATTAGTTCAGAATATAATTCCCCATAACTAAGGAGTCTCTTGTCTAGTTATTCAGCTTAGTAGTGCTTCATTACGTTAAACTATGAGCTGCAAAAACAAACAAATTATTTCTCAAGCACTTAACAGTCAATACGTTATGGAAACAGCCTGGGAAGGTGTTATCCTTACTCATGGCTATGAAGTGGCTTTAGTATTTACTGCTCAGTGGTCACACGGTGCACATGGGCTGTCCTGGGTTCCTATTAGGTGCCTTAGTAATCATCATGGTCCATTTCCATGATCAAAGAAAACAACTGGTAGCTGTCCTTCTGAGGTTCTTTAACATGTGTCATTTCTGGCATTTTAAGTGTGGTTTTTGCTTCCATATTTATGTTAGCTAAGTAGTATTTTTGATGATCTTTTTTATTTTAATTTTCAAAATAAATTTTGAAGCCTGGCTTTTGTTTTTCTTTTACTCTGACAATTATGAGGCAATTCTTCTACACCCAGAGATGCCTGTTGAGTCTGTTTATAGTATTAGCTAAGTGTATCACAGTTCTGTCTCCAACATGGCACCATAGGGTTTGCATTATAGCTGGACTTTTTTCTCAGCACACAGTTGCTTATCTTTGCCTCATGGAAGAAGTTCCACAGCAGTAACAATGGAACTTTGGGGTTCTATTCACTACGATGAAATTAAAAACTAAGGCTTTCTGAGTAGGAAAAGGCTTAAGATCCAAATTTTGTTATGAAGGAGAAATAGTTATGAATAAAAATTTCTAGTTAAAGAAGATTTAATTTAAATTCTTAAAATATCTCATAGAGATATACTGATTTTCCTTAAAGTTATGATTCGCAGAGCAGTTAAATATATCATGGTCTATCTGTGCAATAAATGTGATTCCATTATTTAATAGATCATTACATATCAACATAGAAAAATATACATTAACACAAATTTTGAAAATATGAAAAATGGTATGTTAAATGTCATGCTTTTGTAAAAATGGTGATATATTGAACACACTGATTTGATAAAATCTATGAATTTCTACATTGTATATGTAGAAAGGTCTATCATCATTACTGCCATCGCTGCCACCACCACCACCACCACAACAACAACCAGTACCACCACCACCACAACAACAATCAGTACCACCACAACCACTGCCACAACCATCACCACAACAACCAGCACCCCCCACAACCACCACAATCACCACCACAACCACCACAATCACCACCACCACAACTAGCACCACCACAACCACCACAATCACCACTACCACCACAATCAGCATCACCACAACCACCACAATCACCACTACCACAACAACAGTTAGCAGCATCACCACCACCACCACCACCACTGCCACCACCACATCCAGTAACATCACAGGGTCTCTCTGGTGCTGTGCCTGGTATAACGTTGAAATTTATAATTGCATTGTTTCACATGGTCCTAATAACAATTCACTGGATAAGATTGTTTCAGCACTTCACATGTTTCTTAGAGCTAATCATTTGTGGAACTGGTACTCAAACCCAAATAGGTGATTTTTCACTCTTAACAGCCAAGCATTTAGTCTAGTAAAAGTTTTAAAACATAAACTTGTAGAATAACTTTGGCCTCTTTTAGTCTACCTCCATTTCAACTTTCCCCTTTCTTTATCTTTCATTTATACAATTTCTTCACTAGGGAACAATTGAATTTTAGAACTAAAAAAGATCTTCAAGACATACAACACAGCCCTCTTATTTGCAGTCAACTCCCGGCTCCTTAAAAAATCTTGTTTCCACCCTATCCTCCTCGTTGTTTCCCCTCGATCCCGATCCCCTTCCTCCACCAAGACAACCGTCCTCATTATTATTTTCACAAGCTAGACACATCTGCATGAACCACAATAACACTACCTGACAAATACTCTTCGGATCCTGCTTATTTACTTAGCTTGATATGTTTGAGACTTACTCATGTTGCGGTATGTTAACAGTCTAGATATTTTATTCTGGAAACAAGGTAAAGAAGTACAGGATATTAACTACTTTGTGCAGAAACAGAGTGGGGTGACTTTTCATCCCTGCCCCAGTATGCTTTCCATTTACTGTTGAACTCGTCTATCTTAATGTCCAGACGGCTGGGCCCAGTAAAACCTAGTTTTGGCTGTGGGCTGTGTCTTATTAGTCAGGAATTAACTAGAGTTCAGAAGCCACACTAAAGAGAGTGTTGTTTTTATGTGCATAATATTCAGTATAGGGAAAGAGTTATAGAGGTGACAGAAGGGCTAGAAAATGAAGGAGGAGAAAGAATGATTTAGAAATTGCCAAGGGAAGCCCCTACCAGTCCTAGTACCTAAGACATAGAGGAGAGCAGGTGACCATAAACAGAAGCCAGAGTCCCCTGCATGGCAGGGACAACAGAAGAGCCACTGGGAGATGAGGCAGACTGAGGGAGAAGAAATGCTCTGGCTTCTCTCCTTCTCTGGACTACCATTCTTCATTCGTGTAACTGACCCAGAAAAAGCACAAGAAATTTTAGAAAATGCAGTTTCAGTGCTGTACAGAAGAGAGCAGAAAAGGGGAAATCTGAACATAACTAGCAGTTGTCTAGCACATGCTGGTTCATCAAAATTTGTTCAACACAGTTTGGGATTAAGATTCCGCACTACTTAAATTTAATCTCCTGAACAATAAAACCTGTTTAACTGTAGCATGTCTTACAAGCATGCGAAGTGTGCTTTACATAACAACATGATTGAATATTGTAAATGTCACGACTTAGTCACTCAACAGTATTCTCAGGAAAATTCAGAAAGGGAGCTGGGGGAGGAGCTTTCCCAGTCTCCTGAAGTAAACAAAGATCAACAGAAGATACAGGAAGAAATGATCAGAGAGACTAATGAAGATAGCAGACTATCATCCCAGGCAATGCTTCACTAGGAAACAGTTCAACAAAACAGCATCCTGAGTGTCACTGATGCTGTTTAATGTCACCTGTTCAATGTCACTTACAGTCCCCACTGCATCTACTCAGTGGGATAAGATTTGCCAGTGGGGGAAATGAATGATACCATTACACGAGTGATTTAGGAGAGCTGTTTATGTTGGGAGAGAGATCTTTTATTTCTTGTCATATGGTAGTATTGCCGTTTCTGGCCCCCTTGTGGATAGATGGGGACAAATAAATTGTCCTGCATAGAAGGACAATTTAAAATATAAGGCTTTGTCAATTCCAGCACTGGGCTCTTAATTGCTCTTTAGACACCTTCTTTCCCTCAGTCAAGTAAGTGGTGAGATTTCAGAAGTAACTTCACTGTCAACTTAGATTTGGTAGAATCAGGACAGAGAATGCAGAGTCTTTTCCTGACTCTGAACAGGAAGGGAACAATGAAGAGAATATTTATGACTTCAAGCCCCTGAAATTCTGGAGTATTGCTGTAGCAGATGCAGCTTCTGCTGACAGATGCGGGGATCTGCTTTGCTCTGTGTAAAAAGCCCACAACTGCAGTCTATCAGCTGGTACATGGTTATTATTTATTTAGTGCTCAATGGAGTAATTATGAAAATTATCCCATTTAAGTGATCAATAACCAAACTGAGCTAATGACACACCCAAGAGATCATGAATAATTGTGTCATTGATAAAATTAATCATTCTTAAATTTTCATTAGGAGTTTAAGGTGACAAATGATAGAATATGTATTATCATCTGTGACATATTTAACAGAATAGTCATGTGTAACAGTATAGCCAAATCTAGTGAAACAGAAAATACATTCCTTTACATGGATATTTACCATTCTTCAGGTGAGGACACTTAACATTCACCAGATTTGCATTTTATTACAATACAATGGTGAAGATAGCGGCTCCCACACACAGTCCTAACCCTTAAGAGGCTCTGGCAGGGAGATGGAGAATTTGAAGCTTTCCTGGACTACATGGCAGGACTTTGTTTCCAACTGAGGAAGCAAGCAAGCAAGCAAGCAAGCAAGCAAGCAAGCAAGCAAGCAAGCAAGCAAGCAAGCAAGCA
>JANHMN010000001.1:255155232-255186837 GCA_030674055.1 Rhabdomys pumilio | reverse complement strand
GCAAGCAAGCAAGCAAGCAAGCAAGCAAGCAAGCAAGCAAGCAAGCAGCCAACAAAGCAACCAACCAAGTGGCCAGCCAGCCAGTCGACCAACCCACCAACATACAAACCAACAAACTAACCAGTCAATCAACCAACCCACCAATGTACAAACCAACAAACTAACCAACCGATCAACCAACTTACTAACCAGATAACCAACCACAAAACATGTATACAATATATTATCACTGATTAAACAAACTTACTAAAATCATTAACAAGATGCATAAAAACACTAACATCTGTAACAACAATTAAAGTGGAAAAGGCCATGAATTTGACAAAGACATGGTGCAGTGCTTCATGGAGGGTTTGGAGGAAGGAAGGGAAGGGGGGGGGTTATGACGTAAGTATATTATAATCTTAACAAAATAACAAAAAGTATTCAGCAAAAAGTTTAAGAAATTTATTTCAAAATGCATGTATGCATTTTAAAAGTGAAGATTAGACTATTCTAATAAGAAATTACACATAGCTATTTTTAAGTGTTGAGAAAGGAGATGAATAAAAGAGACACATGAATATCAGTGCAAATGCCTGTTCCCTTCAGAAGAGCAGAACCGATCGTAACTATATACTGTTTGAGACTAGCTCTAAAGCATTCCAGGGCTCTTTGCTTGAGCTTTGCTTGTGAAGTTCCTTCTAATTCCTTACTGCCCTTCTGACACCAAGCTATGCCCCAGATCACAAAGAGGCACATATTGCTGAGATTAAACATTGCATCTCATCCCGCTGATCTGTGCTGCCCTCTTTTACACATGGCTATCTGAAAGGCAGTGTGTGGCAGAGCTTCTGCTTCTGCCAGCAAAGCAATAAGAATTTAATGAACCATTTCTTCTCATTTGTGACCTGGAATGTCCATGGCTGATCTAGATGCACATGAATGTTGGCCTTAGGATGTTTGCCATCTAGAAAAATGCAAAACTCTTATTGATGGTTCAAAGCACTATTAAGAGTAATAATATAGTATGTTTTCTGCAACTGCAGATGATACAATTGGTGGTTTTCAAACAATTCCGATCAGTTATCACATCCTACCCTAATTTTGGAGTATGAAAAAAAATAAGTTACTGTATTAAGAGGAGATTGGACTGAGGTCCCTAGCACATAAGAAGCAAATGTGCAGCCCAGTCTCCATGTGGGTCTTTCAAGAACTGGAGCAGGGGCTGTCCCTAAAGCAGTAGCCTGACTGTGGAATCACTTCCCCAACTGGGCTGCCTTATCTGGCTTCAGTAGTAGAAAAGGCTGTACCTAATCCTGCAGAGAACTGAAGCGCCCTTAAAAACAATGACTTCATGAAATTCGCAGGCAAACGGAAGGAACTAGAAAATATCATCCTGAGTGAGGTAACCCAATCTCAAAAGAACACACATGGTATACACTCACTGACAAGTGGATATTAGCCCAAATGCTCGGAATACCCAAGATACAATTCACAGACCACATGAAGCTCAAGAAGAAGAAGAAGACCAAAGTGTGGGTGCTTTGGTCCTTCTTAGAAAGGGGAACAAAATACTCATGGGAGTAAATATGGAGACAAAGTGTGGGGCACAGACTGAACGAAAGGCCATCCAAAGACACACCCACCTTGGGATCTATCTACCTCATATACAATCACCAAACCCAGACACTACTGTGATATAGGCAGATATGATTACTGCTTTATCTGTAGGACTTTGGTCACATACCCTCCCTGTTTATATTAATTGAATATTTATATTCATATATATGAATATATATGTATATATATATTGTTATCAGTATTTGTCTTATCAAAGGTGTTATGTATTATGTTAATAGACTTAAACAAGATTATGCTCACTTTCAGGCTTGAGATACAGAATCCACTTCGCTGCTCATGACCCCTTCAATTCCTCCACAGGGTGTGATGTGCCTCCGCAGTATATGCTGCACCCAGGTTGATGATTCCCTTCTCTATGAGATGGCTTCATCTCATACAGAATCACCAGGCAGCGTGCCAGCCAGCAGAGCACGCTTTTGGACTTCACCCTGTCTTGTTTCATTTCTATATTTTTTCATTTTATTTTTGATAATTTTGTTTAAACCAAATATCTGACACAATGTCCAGGAAATGCTACACAAATGAAAACAATACTGAATCATCAAAACTTTCAAAATGTGCTTGAGACATTTGCTGTTAGAGAAATATAAGGCAGCATTTTTTTTTCTTTTTAGTTCCTTTTGGAAATTAAAAAAATACTTTTATTGATTTTAGAATTTTACAAAATATGTCTTTACAATATTTAACCGTAACTGTTCTCAGCTCTGCCCCCATTTCCTGAGTTCCCTGGCTTTGTATCCTATTTTTAAGATGTTTTTAAATTTAATAAGATATTGACTCCAACTTGTGATGTCCACATGCTACTGGGTGTGGAAGGTTTCAGCAACAACGAGGTGACATTAGAAGGTGGTGACTGAGACACAAGATGCTCTACACTCATGAAGTCGGCACTGGATTTGGTGCTTACCATATAGCCAAGCAGGGACTTATCCATAAAGTTAAAAGAAAACAAACCGGGGTTTCCTTGGACAGTCACAGATACACAATCAAAAACTCAAGGACATTCACATTTTCAAAATGGAAGAGGGTGGGGAACCTTAGACTTACTTTGAGGTTTATATCCTGCTTTGCTGTCAGTGAAATCCTGCTGATATTGAGGAAAAAGGCTTCATCTACCAGAGCTTTTAATAAAAGAAGCTGAGAACCAATCAGGAAAAACAGAGGTTTTATATATATATTTTTTTATTTTTTTCCAAGAATGATGTCCCGTCAGTAATGAAAGGGCTCATCTGATAATCAACTCTGGAATATCTGGGGGAAGGATGAACGGGCTGACAGAAGCGAGTTAAACAGACTGTCTTTCAGTCTCAGAATAGAATTGCCTGCACTATCAGAACATTCATTTAATTTAATTTAATTTCTTTTTGCGATTGCCTGGCTGGTGAGATTACACAAGATGATTCCTAACTGCAACTGCCACCCCTTCCCCCAATAACCCACACATCCAAGGTCTGGGCTCTGCCTGGAGTTCACAAGCAGGTCACAAGGTCAAAACACCTACTCACTTCTCACTTCATATCCTGACACTTCCAATTTCACTTCTTCATAGCTGCACAACACAGCGGGCTAATAACAGGACATAGCTTCCCCTTCCTCCAAGGGCTATCATTTTTCTATTTCCCTCTAAAGGAAATGGCAAGACCGAGCACAGAGACTGAACTAGACTGTCAGAGACCATGTAGTAAGAAATGATGATTTAACAAATGATTTGTGAAAAATAAAAAGAAAAACAAGCAAATAAAAATGCAAAAAAATAAGTTTTCAGTACCACAAGCCATTGGTGATTTATAAATCCTCCCTAAAGCATGGTCTGAAGGCCTCACTTTGTTTTGACTATGAGAGCAGAGCTAGGGTGACATGCAGCTCCCACGAGCAAATCACTGAGTGTTATCAAGATACAGGGTCTGTGGTCTTTCTCTAGATGCATATTGCCTTTTGTTTACAGCAGATGGTTGAACAAATTCTACTCTCTATGAGCCAATAATTAGTAATATGTGAGCAAAACAGACAGATTTTCTGAGATGTCCTATGTAGAACTTGTCATTTGTCTCAGAAAAGAGGGAACCTGCCTTATCAGAGCTTTCTTCTCTAGAGCTTAGGTGCTTTATGAATCAGAAATGGCTAAGAAAGGTGCCACGTTGTATGATTTTTTTCAGACTGAAGCCTTATCTAGATCATGATATATTCAATTTACTGAGAGGCATTCAATTTATCACCAAATACAACTGATCTTAGGGGAAAAAAGACTTCTTAAAAATAGGTATTCACTTTCAACAAATCTCCTTTGAAAGCTGCTGAAGGCCAAATAACATTATCTTCAAGACTGTCGTCACAGACCTGGCAGCCCTAGAAGGAAACCACTCAGGAGAGACAGCTTAGAGCAGACAGCACTGACGCACCAGCCAGCCTGATCGTGAACACGGCTCAAATTATGTCTCCCAGGAGTTCTCAGATCTCCAGAGCCAAGCTCTTATGTCTTTCCCACACATACAAAGGCAGTTGATGAGGCAAGCAAAGACAGACACACATAGCTAATGCTCTCTGTCTCCTCAGCCTGGCAAAGATAAACCCTGGACTTCCTTAAACATGGTGGATCTCATTAACTTCTTGTAAAACAAAAACAAAAACAAAAACAAAAAACAAACAAAAAACAAACAAAAAACAAAACAAAACAAAACAAAACAAAAAACCAAAACCAAAACCAAAACAACACACATTTGTTAAAATCAGCAACTGAATTGCTGCGTCTGGCCACACAGCTTCAGGATTCTCAATGTCAAAGTTAGGCTCTACAGTGAATTTACGACTGTGCAGACTGGGAATAGTTGTCATGAGTCTTGCTTTCATCAGTCCCTAGGTGTCTTTCATACAGAGGAAGGTTTCCAGTCACTATATCCCTGACTGTGTTGCTTTGCTTCTCCTGTCATACTTTGTCCCTGTGAACTCTACCACTACTGACCTACTCAGAGACACAGAAACATGGGTCTCTAGTTTAAAGTTTCAGCTCTGGGAATGAACGGCTAGAAGAACCTGACATGAGCCCCAGTTTGTGCTCTCTGTCTCCTTCATCCCTCGAAGAAACACAGGTTGAGCTCTGGAGGCTCCACACACACACCTTCCAGGGACTGAGGCTCCTTCTACAGTGATGTTCAGACTCTTGGGTGTGATTCCAGTGTGATTCCGTCCTACCCTCTGAACCTTATCTCCACCTATCCCTGCCCCTCACATCTGGTCATACAGTGCCATGTCTTCACACCACCCAGCACAGATCTTGCCCTTTCAGTTTTAGTGACTCCTACTCTCCACAATTGTGACAACTGCCTCCGATTTACCCGCGTGGACATACTCCTTGGTCAGTGCTGTCTGTCAAAGTTCCCTTGTGGCTGCAGCACTCATGGGTAAGGCGTCACCAGTGCCAAGACCAATGCTGAGATTTGGAAACATTTGTTGGATCAATGAACGGGCCCAATGGGCAGGATATGTGCCATTTATAAAGCTGGGTGGAGAAGTGAGAGATGAGAACATGGGAACAGCTTGAACGGGTTGAGAATGTGTGACAATCAGACCAAGAGTCATGTCCTGGAAAGGAACCTCGTTGGAGAATGTGTGAATGAACTCTTACATTCCTGAGAGTTTCCCTTACTTTTCACAGGACGACATGTAGGGACTATGTGGTCACATTTGGAAAGGTGCTAGACTCTCTTAAGTGGACTTTTAAAAAAGTGAATATTGATTTTAATTTTGTGAATGACGTCTCCTCACTGCAATAGTACTTCCTGTTTACCTCAGTGATTTGGAGAGGACATTTATATAACCAGTCCATTTCACATTAGCACATTTGTACCAGAGTCTTCCAGCCTAATAAGAACATTCTGTGATTTCACTTTAATCTAATATTTGTCTGTCTGCACCCACTGGATAAACAAAGCTCATTAGTATCAAACACGTAGATTTTTTTTCTCTCACAGGAGGGATGCTGACCTTTGAAATGTAATCCCGTGTTCTGCAGATCAGCACCCAATATATCACATCAATTACAGCAAGCGGTTCTTTCTCCTCTCCTCAAACGCAAACACATGTTCAAACAAACAGCACTAAGCTGTTCAGAAGTCAAACAACAGTGTGGTGGTTTAGAGCTCTTGCCTCCCAGTTTCTGGAAAAAAGGGGATAAAACAAGAGATACCTCATGCTGGCATTTATGCCTTTGCATTTTCATAATGAGAATGGGGAATAGCATCGGGTATCACATGCTTCGTCCAACAAGCAAGTTCTCCGGACTATGAGGCATGGGGAGTAGGTTTATATGTCAGAGAAGCAAGATATTATGGCAGGCAAATATACATTAACGCAATGAATCAAACACATTTTCAGTGTTAATACTTAACAAGCATAAAAAAAAGAAAAGTTTTAGCTCTTTAAATTTTTAAAATATAGCTGTCAAGATTTTCTGATTAAAAAGTGCAAAGTCTCCATGCATTTCATGAATACTCTGACTTTTAGAATTTCATTTGATACATTTACTTTTAAAAAACATTAAATATATTTTCAAAACTATACTTTGTGGGTTTGTAGGGTGGTATTTGAATGTTTGTTGTCTGTGTCTCAGTTTAATTGTTATATTCTGAGCTTTTGGTACTTTGAAAAGATTCATTAGGTTTGTAATATAAACCATGCACAAGGATAGTGAAAATATTTAGGGAGAAGCCATTTTAAATAGGTTTTGAACTTTCAGGTTAGATGTTAGCAGGGAGCAATACATTATTCAAGAGCCACAGGGGTCCTTTTCATCTAAGACAGAACCTTGTAAGTATTTCAATAATAAACAGCTACAGAAGCAAACGTATTCTGCCACAAATTAGGCTCTGGTTGTACATTTGAGGAGCGTCAAAAACCCACCAAGTGCACAAGCCTGACTGCCAAAGCGAACATTGAAATTCCACATCCGCGGCTTCACATAATGTCGAAGCTTTATCTGCAAAACGAGGAAGTTGGAGAGATTTTCACAGCAATTTAAAATATGGAAATAGCTCTCTTCTGGCTGATTGACGACGTGTGTGGAGTAGTGAATGAAGGCTTGAGTTCAGCCCAGGAACACTCCCTCCAAATAGCAGTTCAGGTTTAATCCAGCAGAGTGGTCGAATCTATTTCTCGAATCTCACCCCCCCTCCCGAGGCAGCACTGCTTAGAAAGGACTTCCTGGTCAAACAGAGAAGTTGGCCAACAGGCTGGGGCTTGCACACTGGCATCCAACCCAATTACCAGCTTTGGGCACTGCCAAGCCTAACTCACCTCAGGGAGGCAGTTATTTATATTACACACTTTATAGCACTGAGTACATGTCAGCCGCTCCCAGAGTTTGAGACAGTGCAGACAGTCCAGGCAGTTTAGACATGACTTAGACACAGGCTGGGCAATCTGAATGTCTCATTTGTAAAATGGAATTAAATGAGGCTTTATGAAGGGTGGAACCAGAAAGCATGCAGAGTCCAGTGGAACACATCGCACAGCAATTTATATTTCAGTTAGTAATTAAAATAATACCGTTAATTTTTATATTTATTGGAAATAATAAAAGTGTTTTTCATTGATGTTCCTATAGTAACTTTGTGAAAAGAATCAGTGGAATCATTTTTCAGACTTTAAGGAGCACAAGTGGACTGTCTTTCAGGGTGTTCTAGTGGTTTTAAGACTGTTCAATTGTATAAGCGTTTACTCTCTCTGAATGAAACATTATGCTAAATTGCAAAGGCCCTTGATGCCGTTCATGATTTGAAAAGTCCCGAATGAGACTAGTATCGATTCCACTGAAGTTTCATGGAGACCAGGTTTGCAAGGTATGCGGCTTCGTTTTGAAAAGGATAATTGAAAAAATAATGCTAATCTAAAATAAGCCGTCCAGACGATTAACACACAACTGGATAGCCATACACCTCTGTTCTTATTTTTCAGAGTTTACTGTCATGCTGGCCTTTAGCTATCCTTCATGCTGCTCACACTTGAACAATGCATTGTTAAGCACTATCTACCCTGATTTCAAGGGCAATAGATAATACCCATAGTATTCATATCAAGTTAGCTTGTCCACGTATAAAAATGGACTTTTTCTTTTGAAGGGATAATTATAGCCAAATTTGTCATGTTGTGTCTGGAGTTATTTAATGAACTGAGATTTGGGTGTGACATAAAACTGGAATGTGTGATGATGCAATATACAGCAATTATTCACAGATGGAGAGAAGAGAGGAAGACTCTGTTCTCTGCCATGCGTGAATCTATCTCAGGATGAGCACATGGGCAAAGGGAGGAATGGGAAAGATGCTGTTGCCAAAGGGTGTGGGAAGGTTGAAGGAGGGAACCATGATGACACATGATGACACATGGCAGAAGTCAAGAGACCTGTTGAACATGTCTGGGTACCACTCAGCACTAAGACTCTGTCCTAGACCTGTGCACAGCACCAACTGTCTGTTAACATTTGTGTCTCATTTTCCCTTGGGGTCTTTCTTCCCTCTGTCTTTCCCTTGGGCTCTTCTTCCCTCCTTCTTAATCGTGTGCCATGTCTTCTCAGCCACTTTCAGACATCTGACCAGCGATCTCCTGGAGACAATGGTGTAATCAACAGAAAACTGAAGCTTCAGGGGTATGATACATGTCTTCAAGCTGAAGGCAGCACACCTTAAATCCCACACTTGATGGCTGTCTGTCTGTTAATCAGAGGACTCCCTGACTTCCCCAAATGCCCCATTTGTTGTCTCCTCTTCCTCACACGACTCTCCCACTCATACACCTGCTCTTGTCATGTTCATTCATACCTCAGATCAAGGGCCAATTTTACTCAGTTGTGGTACACAAATAATATGATATTGTGATCACTTCTGAATCAAATGGAATGCTTTCACTGTTGTAAAATGTTTCTAGTTGCTTTCGATTGCTGAGCCTACATATGTTTCTTACTGGCTTTGGATGAAAAAGGAAACACTATATACTAAATGTATACAGCCAGTTTTGAGATACAGCTCAACTTCATCCCGATTCTGTGCTGAATCCCAGGGCTTCTTCAGTGCCCTCTAACCAGTCTCCTTGTATCTACCTCTGGCCAACTGTCTTAGAACATCATGATGTTGAAGCCCCAGAAAATGAGACATTTTACTGTCTATAAACCCTTGTTCAGAGAACATCACTGGTGTACTGGAATCAGTTTATACTACTCGGAGAAAGCTGAATTTGAAAATTTGATTAAACATAATCTTTCTTGAAATAAAAATGGTAATAATTTATAGCAGTATTTACAACAAAAGGGGCCAACATTATCAAGCCATCCATGGGTTAGTGCCTACAAACAGGTATTTTCCTACTGTGCTGGGTATGGATCCTTTGGGAAGCTGCTGTAGTCTCTCTTCCACTTGCCATGCCTGCACTGGTTCCCAGTGAGATGACTCACACGACAGTCACAGACAAATGCTCCAAGCCAGAGCAAACCTGTACCATCCCCATAGCCCCAGGAGCTGGGGGGTCAATGAAGACAGATGGTAGAAGCCAAATCACAGGAGCGTTCTTCTCCAATAATAACACAGCCAATGATGCTCACCCTTATTCCCACACGAAGCCCCCCAGGTCTCGTTAATTGAGCGTATGTCAGGCTTCGTCTCCTCCTGCACTGATCCCCACCTCTGACTGCTCAGTCTATCTCTTCCGGCTACACCGGTATCCATGCTAGGACTGAACTACTGCACGGCTCTGGGAAGCAGTTCCCACAACATTTTCTATATAAATGGTGCTCTTCCACACCCTCTCTACAAAGTCAAATACTTCAGAAGAACTGTTCCCTTCTGAGTCTGGAAAATTCCAATTACAGGGCTACCTCGGGGCTTTTGCATCTGCTGCTGCTTCTTCTCTGATGCCCTTTCTCTTAGCCCTTCGCCTTGCTCCTTTGCCTCCTGCAGGTATCTGATTAAAGGAAGGTTTCCCTGACCAAGATGTTCAAATGGGAAGGTTCCCCCCTCCTCCTTTTCTTCCCTGGTTTCTTTTCTCTTTTTATTTTCCTTCTTAGTTCTTAATGCCAAATGACCTGAGAAAGACTGACTTCATTGTTTATAGTTTACCAACAGAATATGGAGACTCCCATGGAATGTGGAAGTCAGGCTCTGTTTCCTTCACCGAGCCTCCCCTCCATAGATCTGTAACAGTTTCTACCATACAAGAAGTGCTCAGGAATATTACCAAATAAATGAAACTACATGCAGGGAGTTTTAACAAGGACTCTGATTTATATATACATGTACATATACATATATGTGTATATACATATACATGTATATGCATATATATGTGTATACATACATACATACATATATATACACACATATATATGAACCTATGTACATATATATGCATACTAATAGTGTTAATATCTAGGCCAAAATGTCGACTCTTGGCACTGATAGAAACCCATCAGTAGGTCTTTAGTTCAGAAGCCTTTTACATCCAGAGAAACCATCTGAAGCGATGAAGTAGGGGTGGGGAAGGAAGCATATTTTTGGCATATACTAGTTTACTAGGTTTTTTTCCTAAGGACAACATATGGGATCCTGAACCTACCACAGAGCCAGGAATCCTCTGATCATTAGAAGGAAACCAAGGCAAGACTTTGAAGTAGCTCAATAAAGTGGCTGAAGTCAAAGAAGAAAGAACCAATTTTAAAAGGAAGTGGAAATTTGAGTTAAAAAAGAACATGTGAGTTTTCCTGAACAGAGATGAAAGAAGTAAAACAAGAAGAAAAAAGAAAGAGAAAATAGAGAGGAAATGTCATGTATCAAGCAATAAATGGAGACCAGGTATGAAAGGAAGGATTCTTCACATCTCCATTCGTCTGCTTCATCCTCCAGAGCTGATCACGTGTGTTTTAATAGCAAGGAGTTACACGTTATGACCTCCCTATTGTATGGGTTTTAGAAGTAATCATGGGCACAGTAAGGCAGAAATACCACAAATACTTCACACTGATGCGATGCACCTATATGTTAAACATTAAACGGCTGCCTATCCATACATACATTTTCATGTTTTTATGTCTGTGTTAAAAGGTAAAAATACAAATTTCAAGAGAAAAACCATTAAATTATGTTTACTAAATAGTCACAAAATTTTCAAATTTAATTTTTTGAAGTCACAAAATGTTCTCAATTTTTATAAATATCAAAAGACACCTTCATGGAATCAATTTTCTAAGTCTTTCTTCCGTGTGTGTGTGTGTGTGTGTGTGTGTGTGTGTGTGTGTGTGTGTGTATGTGTGTGTATGTGTGTGTATGTGTGTGTATGTATGTGTGTGTGTATGTGTATATGTGTGTATATGTGTGTGTATGTATGTGTATGTATATGTGTGTATGTGTGTATGTGTATGTATATGTGTGTATGTATGTGTGTGTATGTGTGTGTGTATGTATATGTGTGTATGTGTGTGTATGTATGTATGTGTGTATGTGTGTATATGTGTGTATGTGTGTGTATGTGTGTGTGTGTATGTGTATGTGTGTGTGCGTGTATGTGTGTGTGTGTATGTGTATGTGTGTGTGTGTACATCTATATACATACATACTTGTGAACACATGTACATCTATGTGCACTTATCTGTGTAGGGACATGTGGAAACCAGAGGTCAAACTCTAGTGGTGTTCCTGAGGTGTCATCCATGTTGGTTTTGGAGACAGGGTCTCTAATTATTAGCCCAGAGCAGGCTAAGTTAGGGTGGCTAGCCAGTGAGGCCCAGGGATGCACCTGTCTCCACTTTCCCAGAACTGAGAGTACAACAGCATCCCGCTATGACAACAGCATCCCGCTATGCCAGGATTTGTACATGGTTCTTTTCGGGTACCTGCTGATGATCAAGTGCTACTTCACTTCTTTACCGCCTCCCTGGTAATCTCGTGATCAGTGGGGCCTGACGCTAGCCCTGGCAAAGAATGCATGCTGGCCAAACATGTCTTGAATAAATGAATGACTTAGAATGATCACATTTGACTTAGGGGACTCTGTTGCTTCCTCCCATGATTCTTCAGAAACACAGGTGATTTATGTGATTGTGCTTGAAGCCTTACACTGTAAGTGGTAATTAAGACCAGGGTTAGAAGCCAAATTACAGGTGTATTTTTCTTCAATAATAATCAAGCAGAAAAGACATCCACCCTTGATATTATTCACCTACTCCAACAATAGCCTGGGATTTCCCACTTGTTAATGACACAGAATCATTATTCAGAATACACCACCTTTGGAATTACAATGAAGCCTGGGGTTTCTAAGACCAAGCCACACTATGTGCCTGGTGCTAAGAGCAGAGCGCACAAGGTGAAGTGTATAATGAGTCATTTGCCTTTACATTACAAATCTTTGGGGGAAGAAAGCAGCTTTGTTATGCACAATGCTTGGGAAACCACATCAATATCAAGTAGGGAACAATGGCTGTTATAGAATTAACATAGCTGCCCCTCACTGCACTGCAAGAGTAATTGAAAGACTCTGAAGCAAAGTAATCTCATTGGGTGGAAACAAAATTGGCTTAAAAAGAAAAACTTTTACGTCTCATTTTCATTAAAATAATAATAACAAAAAGATGAACTTGTTATGCTGATGCCTTGAAGGGTGACCAAAAAAATGTTGGTGTTAACATTTTCGTTCATCTGGGAAGCAGGATGTTAGAGCAATGGCTGTTTGCAGAGTACCTGTGCCTTTAACTGCCAGTTTCCTCCCTCACCCTTTAAGGTGGTGCCTAAGCAGCAGTAGGGGCAGAATCCTTCAACAACGAGAACATAGAGAACATAGAAAAGAGCTCATCCCACACCTTAGTGTAGGAACACAGGAGTTGAATGTGGAGATTTCTGAGATCAAGATATACTTGTTTAAGAGATGAACAGGAAAAGTGGTCATCTAAGGAATCCTCACGCTTATGCCCCAGGATGACAGTAAAGACATCACAGGCTATGGAGGCAGCTGTCTCTAGGCTGAACACATGGATCAAAGACACTGCTTATCTCTCAACACAGGAAGTGAGATCAGGGCTCAGACTGAAACTTTAGGACGTAGACTTCTTTGTCCCTTTCCGACACTCTGGGCGCTCTGACACGCTACTGTTAGGGCCTGCTTGCTTTTATTCTTTTTCTTCCTTTCTTTTATTTTTTTTTTCTGGCTTCTTTTTTTTCATTTATTGAAAACAGATTCTTTTTCAATACAACATATCATGGGGTGCGTCTGCAGTTCTCCACGGATTGTGAAGTCCTTTTCGCATGGGTTTTACATTGATCATAGTTTCTCCTCTACCTACGTCTCCCAATTTTTCCCTACCTTCCCTGCCATCCAGATAACTCTCACACATGACAAAATAAAATATAATAATATAACAACACAAAACAAAATCTATCATATCAAAGTTGAACATACCAAGCCAACAGGAGGAGAAAAGTCCCATGGACAAGAACAATGGTCAGAGACCAAACATGCTCTCACAGTCAAGGGTCCCATAAAAATAGTAAGCTAACAGCTGTAATAATAGCTATGCAGAGGCTCTGGTGCAGACTGGTACAGGTTCTGTGCATGCTGGTTTTTAAGCTTCAAATCTGGAGTTTGTAGTCTGTCTCAGTTACTACTGTGTTATCAGAATCTCCCTCAACTCTTGGTATGTAAGGTAATAGACATTTCATTAGCATGTATTGGCATATTGGATGGTGTTATTACACAGATTAAATAGGTTAAGGTGTAGATTATCTAGCATCCATAACTATCATGTATTCAATTAACTGTTTCTCTCCTATCCTCCTGTAAACATAATTTATTAAAACATTCAATTTGCAAATTGATTACTAAAAGATCTAGGGCTGATAAATACTTGTTAATAACTAGCCTACCTATTTTCATTAACCTTAGAGAACTTGGGATTCTAAGCATTGGATCTTTATATTGCCTTGATGAAACAGTTAATTATGAAACACAGAGCCTTCATTAGGAAATCAACACATAAAATTAAATTTAGGGCAACAGAATTGCTTTATAATTCCTATAAATACTGAACTTTTAGTGAAGTGATAATAAATTTTAATTACTAAAGTCTTATTTACAAACCAGAGTTTACAAGATAAACAGCTGAGAGGTCTTACCCACTTTAAAAAAAAAATAGCACGCATATTTAGAATCAAGCACTCAAGTAGAGAGATTTGTAGATTTTGGTTGAAATGAAGAATACCAGTTCAGGGTTTGGTGCCCGGGGCACTATTACTGTTCTTATGTTGTATTTGCAGCCTAAGATGGCTGTTCTCTGAGATGCTCTACAGCAGCTGACTGAGACAGATGCAGATACTTACAGCCAAGCATTGGAGGCGAGTGACTCCTGCAGAACAGGTAGGGGAAGGATTGAAGGAACTGAAGGGGATGGCAACCCCACAGGAAGGCCAACTTTGTCAACTAATCTGGACTTCTGGGAGCTCCCAGAGACTAAGCCATCAACCAAAGAGCTTGTCAGAAGCCTCAGGCATATATGTAGCAGAACACTGCCTTGTCAAGCCTCAGTGAGAAGAGGATGTGCCTAATCCTGTAGAGACTAGTTTCCCCAGGGAAGGAGGATGCAGGGGGTGGTGAGGTGGGTGTGTGTGGGGGCGAGGGAGGAACATCCTCTCAGAGGCAACGGGGAGAGGAAGGGGATGAAGAACTCTTGGAGTGGACCAGGAGGGCGTGCAACATTTGGAATGTAAATAAATAAAACAATTTAGAAAAATAAAAACAACTAACAGTTGTTATAAAAAAAAGAATATTATCCAGTTACCAGGATAATATTCCCTCTCCCCCAACAAATGTTATATATACACTTTAGAGTATCAAATTCTCCCTGTGCCTAATTCATTTGGGGAGTTGATGAGTTATCAATGGTGACATGTTCTGGTAAAAGATGAACAATTGTTGGGCTCAGTGGCAGAAATAATGTCAAATGAATGAAAGAAAGAGGTACACCCCCCATTGGAAGAAATTTGTTTTCTTGTTTCAGAAATTCTTCTGGGACCATCTTTCTCCTACGAGTTGAACCCACAGAATAATACTGAAGCTCTGACCCCCTTCTATCTGACATAAACCTCATTACCAGTGTGCTTAAAATCTTTACAAAACCATCAGGTGCAAAGAGGAGATAGCTAAACAGCCCCCTAGAGGCCTTGGGCAGCCACATGACTCTATTAAAATGTAAGGTCTTTTCTGCCTAAGCACTTGGAGGGATGGAGTCCATCCTTCAAAGCAGTGATTTCATCCCATAAACCTATGGCCTGGTTTCCTTAGAGAGTACTTGTCTGCTTTCTATTTTCTCAGTTGAAATCAGATAAAATATTCCCAACACTGTCTTGACTGTAAGCTAGAGGCCCCTATTGTACTGTTAGCCATATATTTGTGCATGATCCATAATCAGGCCAGATAGATTCTCATCTTGGGTCATTTACTAACTATAGGATTCTCAGCTAATAATCTTACTTTCCTCATTATCAAAATCTGTGACATAGGAAAATAATAAGTACTAAATTTAGGATTGCTTCAAAGATTAATACAATACCTGGAAAGCATTCCACTTTGCACTCAGTAAGACCTCAATAATTACAGTCTTTTCTTTTTTTTCCTCAAAATTATTTTTGTTCTTGACCTTGTGTTTTCCAGCTGAGTTGCATACAGTTCAGACACAGACAAGGCTGTGATAACAAGGATCAATGATAACATGGCTGGTTAGGTTTTGAATGCCACCACTTAACCTTAAATGAATATGCCTACGGAAAGAATTTAGCCTCTGCCCCATCTCATATCCCAGAGGTTCTCACCCTTCCTACTGCTGTGACCTTTTTGTACAGTTCCTCATGTTGTGGGGACCCCCAACCATAGAATTATTTTGTTGCTACTTCATAAGTGTAATTTTGCTGCCGTTACAGATTATAATGTAAATATCTCATACAGAGGATATCCGATAGGCAGCCCTTGTGGGGTCATGACCCGCAGCTTGAGAACTGATGGAATATGAAATATTCCAGCCTCTCTAATGATAAGGTTTCAGTTTCTTTTTAGAGAGGTCAAACTTTTTCACCTCAAAGCTAATATCTAATAATTTGGGTTCAGTCTTCCTGTGTTCTAATGGCTGTATCTTAGGAACAGTCCAAAGGACGAGATTGCTTTCTCTCTGGAGCAGGTCCCCCCCTTTTTTTTTCTTATGATGGGCACTTCTTTTACAAGCCTGTCTACATGGTCCTGCATTTCTACTCGTGTTCTTTCTGCAATCCACTCTTGTCGAACCTTTGTGAGATGTAACTTCTGTCTTTGAGATTTCTACACTTAAGAACCTTGACCTTCGAAAGGAAAAGACTGGAGACCTGGTTTTACAGATCATCCAACCAAAGCCAAGCTGTACCACTTGCTGTAGTTTTTCACTTGCAGAGTGGGGGTGCTAATGCCACCTGCAATGCTTTTTGTCAGATTGGAGTAAGCACCTGAGCTCTGTGTTGAGGTCCCAGCAGACTGGGGTAAAGGCTGACTCACACAGTGTATCTGTGTCACAGCTATGAAAGCTCCTCCTCTCCTGCTGACTGGGTTTGAACATTTTCGAGAAATCCAGCATCATACTCCTTTATTTATGTCTGAAGGCTTTTGTTAGCTTGGTTTCTACCGTCAGTACACAAGATTATTAATGTTGGAGAGCTTGTCTTTGCATCATGGAAAGGACTCTGTCCTGAACATTGTTCCAGATGCATGGGTGTCCAAAGTCATGTACAAGATGGGTTATACTGAGGAAGAATGGATGAGTCCTGGCGGCTACAGAAATAGAAACCAACGCGCCCTACAGCAAGCATCAGCAATGACGCACTGGGAAATGGGTCTCAATTCATTCGACGGTTTCTCTTCCCTCCAAAAACTCAAAACGCAGCAGCTTAGCAACTGACACATGAGTTGAAGAGTTCCCGCTTGTGTGTCTTAGAAACAGACACCAACAGTGGCTCACATTTACGCATGAAAAGGCTGTCACATGGAATCTACAGAGATCTTAAAGAGAATCCAGAAAGTGGCCTGCTTCTCGGGACATTGTTCTTTGAACCTTCCTCGAGACTAGTATCTATTCTAACGCCTCAGTGAATGCTGCTAATGAAATTATATGAAAACATTACCTTTAAAAAAAAATGCTTGTGACAGGTTCAGAATTTCCAAAGAGCTTTAAGCATCGAATTAAACCCCATGTGAGCGGGGATAATCAATTAACATTCCCAGCTCCAGCCACCAAAGCCAGGATGAGCTAGCAGAGCATTGAAGTCAATTTTGGCGTGTGCTACCATCAATGAAAATTAGGCAGCACTAGCGTAGCTGAATAAAAAAAAAGGAAGTAGGGGGAGAAAATTCTATTTTTTAGTGATCTGTGTCTACAGACAGAAAAAGGAAATGACAGTTTTAATAAGGAGACTGTCAGCTCTAGAAGGTATCGTCCATGATGCTGCAGAGCCACATAAAGGATGTGCCAGTCATACTTAAGATGGCACCAATGCTTAACATGAAAACAGCACCATAAAAATATACAGGGCAGAAAAGAAAGCCAGTGAGTAAGTTCTTTAAAAAAAAAAAAAGAATACGCAGCTTTCCAGCCTCTCACTGCTCTCTGGGGATTAAGATGGTGCCATAGAGAGGAGACAAACCACAGTGTGTAACAGACACTTTCAGAAGTTCAGGTTCAGTCAGTCTGGCCGTGATTATTTGACTTTCTGCATCAGGTCAGGGAGAACCATGAAGATTAGCCTCAGAGTCACCATGCTGCTGCTGCGTTTATACACATTTTAGCAGCAGGAGAGGGTTCTGGGTTTCTGTGAACTTGAAGAACTGTAATTCAGTAAAATATATACATTTACAAATATATAACATACAACATTTTACACCATAAAAATATATGAATATATATTTGCAAACTGGCATTCCTCTAGGCATTTGTTGGATCCTAAACATGCATGAGCGACATCACATCACATTAATCCAGAGCTGCTTCTTAAAGTTCCTTTGACTACCTTCACTTAAGGAAGATGGAATTATCAGCGTCACCATTAAGCCTTCTGTTCCTTCTAAAAATTATGATGCACGTCAGGTACGCGTGACATTTATCTTAAATCATCAACGTTTTTCATAGATATAAATAAAATATCTTCTTTATGTTCCCATTTCGTGGAAAGGGAGACCCTGTGTTGGTTGCGTTGAGTAACTTGAGATAGTAGCTGTATGTTCACGCAGTTTTTAGGTGAGGCTTGACTGACAGCGTGGGAGAGTTGTATGGTTGAGTCCATGGCTTTGAAAAGGTGAAAACCCTTGAGGTTGGTGAAATGATCTTTACTATTTTTTGGTAAAATGGCAGTTTCTGAGCAGCTGGTATGTTATGGACTCTGGCCACATGCTGGAATCCAAAGGTAAGGCAGAGTCCCCAAGAATGTAAGCCCAGAGACTGTTACGTAGACAGACCCACACAGCAGGTTCTAGTGGGGAGACATTGCAAATGGTAACTGTAAAATGAGATGTCTACATGTGAACAGGGTTGGTACAACAGAGGAACATATGTAAAGATAAAATGATATCCAGATAAGTTGGTGGATGCCTGCACGCTCTACGCTCAGAAGGCCCAGGAAAAAGAAATGTGAGCTCCAGGTTTGGCAGGGCTTCACTCCAGGTCCTGCCTCGAATACAAGGAATCAAAAAGACTAGGAAAAGGTATCTTCAGAGGACTAGTACCACATCACAAAAAGAATACCTACAATGCAGTAAGACAGACAGGGTAATAGGAGTGGAAGCCATAGAATAGGGGCCAGAGTTGTTAAAACTTCTAGAAAGATGCTTGTATTTAAGAATAATCAGGGATGCACAAACTAAATACAGACGCTGAATGGCAAACAGTAAAGTCTCTGACCATAAGGCAACTATGAAAACAGAAAATCCCAATGTTCACGAAGATGTTGGAAAGTACGTTGGCCACATCATGTAAAATGATGACGTTCCTGCATTTTGTCCAGTACTATTACATGGTAAAGAACAAAGGAAAGAAATGCACAGAAGCCTTTCTTAATTTCGCAAAGGGAAGTGTGCTGCACAACATGTGGCCTGTGAGTCTCTGCTTTATCGGGCATGCTCAGTTCTCAAATGGGAACAGCTTAGCGTCCCACGGCAATAAGTCACTTCTGTCTTTTGGTTCAAATAACTTTGCTAATGGTTTAAGCTTCTCTACATCGCAAGGGTCAGTGTTAGCTTCGAGCTCCATTGCGTCTCCACATTGCATTTAATCATTCACCAACGATGGTCGCCACATCCACCAAATACCCGTACCCAGTCCCTACACCCCTCTGAGGATTTTTCTCATTCTTTAACCGACCACTCCTTTATCAGTTAAATTCAGTCCAATTGAAAACCTTGTAGAAGTTAGGTCAGGTTCTTCCTCTCAGCCCCATGCCCCCGAAATGAGACCCAGACTCAAAATATATTTACAAACACCTTAGCCATATAGCTAGGCTCTTTTCTAATTAGATATAACTTAAAGTATCCCATTTATTTTATCCTGCCACAGTGCTGGTTAGCTGTGCTCAGATACCATACGTCCATCTATCTCCTGGCATCTTCCTGGGCCGATCTCTGAGCCTTTCTCTCTTAAATTTCTCTTTTAGCCTTTAACTATTTCCCAGAATCCTCTCTCTTCCTGCCAGTGTCCCACCTCCCATTTCCTGCCTTAGCTCATAGGCCTTTGGCTTTTTTTTTTTTTTTATTTGACAGGCGGTGCTTATAAGAGATTCTCGCTACAAAACCTGTTCTAGCATCTTATTTGTCTTAAGATATTTTTCCTTGTTCTCTCATTTCTATCTGACACATGCCTCGATTCTACTTACCACACACTGGACTGAGCAAAATCTACCTTTGTAAACCAAAGATTTAGTCTCTGCCTCAGTAGTACTTCAAAACCAATCTCCATTTAAACTTTCTCATCACTTTTCCCCATGTTTTCTGACAATCTTTTCACAAGTTCTCACGTATGTGCCACACGAACAATCATAATTCCATATGCCCCATCTTCATTAGTCTCTTGATCACAGACAAGAAAAAGCAGGTACCTGCTGCTGCTATTAAAGTGACACTCGCTTCTCAATCCAATTTTCCTTTTAACCAGTGAGAGACATTTGTTCCTGTCTGTGTTATACAAGATAATTAACTTTTGAAAGCTTTGCAAATGATTATGTTACAGTTAATGCTTTAAGGAGACCCTGTTACATCCATCAAATGCATGGCTATCCTAACAAAGGCACTGAGGTCCGCTGATGGAGCCACAATGACTAAGACACTTTATTTTTAATGAGGGAGAGCTTCTGCATTGTAGCAATCGATATTCGTCACTAAAGAGATCTGGGTTGCTTTATAATTGTTACAAATTCAATTATTTCAGCAAAAGTAAACACAAGTTATAAAAATATCTTAAGTCAGTCTGGCCTTCAAATTCTTTTTATCTGAAATATAGCTATTTTTTTTGTTTATAACACACAATAGTTTTGATTTGTAGATTATGACCACATTTGAAAGAATTCATATAATTGAATAACAGGGTCCATTTCTAGATGATAGTAGTCCTTTTTGCCTAATTCATTACAACAAAAAGATATTTTCCTCTTTGTAATGTCTAGGGTGTGTGCGATGCTGGCACATCACACTTTAGAGTAAGTATTCATTACATGTTCATTGCCCTTGAACTAGAAAGTTGAAGTACATTTCAAATTTTAAATCTAGATGCTTAGTATATAAAGTTTATTATCTAGTGAGGACCAGAAGATGAATCAGCTCACGATTAGGTTCAATGGTAATAATACCAATTGGTAGATTATTAATAAAACTAATATTTCATATATAGTTTGGGGGAAACAAAGGCTTGAAGCTGTTGTAATCCCAGGGTAATGATGCCTAAATAACCCACATACACTGGGTAGTTTATATACACTCTCACTGGTCATCTCAATGATCCTGCAAGACTTCATAAAGAAAAACAGGACTTGATGAGTAGTGAAGCACCTTCCTTAGGGCAAGTAAGACTTTTTAGTTTCATGATCAGACAAGAAATGACATTTAAATAATGGAGAACATATAAGAAGGGTCATCGCCTTTGAAAGATGAAATTCCAGTATGAGAGAGGTTCTGCCAGCTTCAGGATAGAAAGTTTGGTTTGGTAAGTCAGGCAGCTGAACTACCACTCACGGACACACACACACACACACACACACACACACACACAAACACACACACACTTCAATAATTAAAAATGTATAAATTTTATGGCTTTGCAAAAACAATTCTCAAAACAGCCTTGGCAATTGGAACTCACTTGGAAACTCACTTTGCGGATGAGAAAATATGAAACATTTTGGTGAGACACATTGATGAGGCTATTGATCTAGAAGGAGCAGAGACAAATAGACTGTGGGTGAAGTCTGTATTCGATCCCCAAATGAACATTACAGGAAAACGACGAAAACAGATCAGCGCATTAAGGAGAAATTTGCTGACCATTTTCCTATAGCGTCACTGAAGTCAAGGACAGTTTCTAAGGGCAGCTAATCTCTGGATACAGGATCTAACCCGTCACTCATGATCTTCGTTCTTGTTTTGTGGCTGAAGTTTGGCCGCAGGGTCCCAGTTTTGAGCTTCCTGTCCCTTGAAATTATTCTCTTGAGCACAGACACTATCTGTACCAGTTGTCCTTCCTGCCCAGTATTTCCAGCTTTTTTTTTTTTTTTTTTTTTTTGGTATTTCCAGCTTTTTGACCCTCCCCCATCTCAAGATGGTGACTTTAACAGCAGGCATCCTGAGTGCCATACACAGACAAAGTACCAGGCTCCAAGAAGTTGGTTATGAGTGTGTGGGATGGACAGGTCAAACACAGGTTAGAGGAATTCACCTGGCATTTTTTTGGGGGTAACATATGTTCTTCCCACCAAAACATAGCTTCAAGAGTGTCCTGATTGCCTACCTGGATCATGTACCGGAAAAAAAAAAAGGCCCTACAGTGATTCAAAATGACCAGGAAGAGGCATATGGAACAGTGTCAAAGGACATCTTTAGTCTCTCTTGTTTCTTCATACTGGGGACATAACATGGAGCCTAGTGGAATCTGATAATGGCGCAAAGCAGTATATTGCATGCACAATGTTTTATGTATTGAAGAATATTTTACAAGTGCATTTTCAATGCTCTATGAAGACAATGATTTATTTCATTAGAGCTCATTTTAATATCAGTGTTCTTCCATCCACAGATGGAGACAAGAAGACTCGAGCTCTGTGTATGCTAAAGTTTAATGGCAATATTTGAATTTCCTCTAAACTTTTTATTTCACATTCATACATATGATGAATGGTAATACATATTTGATTGTTGTTTTTGTTCCTGAGTGTGTTAATATTGGCTACTAAGATGCATTTAATTGACAAATATTTGCATCTTAGTGATAGCTTATAGGAGAAAAATATTCAGGCTTCACCTTTTATTATTACATTTTTATTCGCAGATACATTAATCATCAGCTCAAAACTTAGAAGCAATCTTTTCCTGCAGTATACAGAACACAGTTGTTACTGGTGAACACAATTACCTATTTATATGAGACTTTTCTACGTGGAGATTGTTTGAAGCTTATGTGCACCGGTTCCACTTTTATTATTTGTTCAGTATATTAAAGTTCTGTGCAAGCCAAATGGTATGCTAAATTGCTCTATTACTGAGAGAAAATTACATACTACCGACTTTGAACTTGAGATGACGTGAAGTCAAGTCTGAAGGGGAGCAGGGTCTGTCTACGGGCATCAGGTGGAACACTCATATTTAGAGAGGCTTCGTTTCATAGGTCAATATGATGAAAGACTTCTGTTGATATCTCTGACTGATCAGTTCCATGACTTTCCTGGTACGTAGTGTTGGTTTGCAGTGTGGAGCTGTGTCTTACCTGACCTTAGTCCCTCCCACAGGGATGGGAACTGCAAACAGACAATGTACAGTGAGAGATAAATGTTCTGATAATAGTTCCCATGAAGAGTTGCACAACTGTGCGGGTGGGCACAGACAAAAGGAAGCTAGAGAAAAAGAAAAGAATGATATGGATGGATGCTCAGAACCCGGGCTCTGTGTCAGGTCTTGGGTCTGAGGATGAACAGGTAGCCTTATTCAGTGTCCACTGCTCAGCAGATGCATTATAAAGAATTGCCACTTGTAAATCTTTCAGCTTAACCACTAAAATACTGCTGTGAATGCTCTCCATTGTCAGGGTACTATAGTGAAAGAAGTCAGTGCTCTGTGTAAAAGCTCTTCCAATATTAAAAGCGCTGACAGATTTCTGTAATAAATGGCTACTATTAACATACATTGCTGCTATAAATGAAAGGCAATACCAGTGGTGGGAGGGGGAAGGAATCAGAGGCAGGTGTGGTACATCCCAATATTTGGGCACCAAAGAGGCTGAGGCAGAAGATGTTTGTGGTCAGATCAGTCTATGTAGCAAGACTTTGTCTTTAAAAAATTATCAAAGAAGTTACTAGCGCTACAGTTGTGACACTGAGTGGTCCTCAGGCTCATGTGATACCTGCTCCCGGCAGGTGCTACTGGGAATGGTAGAAAGAGGTGGAGTTGGTGTGAGCTCTTCCATTACTGAAGATGTGCCCCTGAAAGGAATTGTGGGACCTTGGTCCCATCCTTTGAGAGATTTTCTCTGCTACAACTTCCCCACCACAACGCACTGTGTTGAGACAGGTTAAAATCTATAGAACCCATCTATCATGAACTAGCATCTCCAAACTGTACGTGGAAGCACACGGTTCCTCTTTATTTACAAGTCTGTGGCCACAGAAATGTGTGATAGTAAAAGACAGCTGACTGACAGCCAGGTTACATTCCATCACCTGCCAATTCAGAGACAGAGTCACTGGCTTCAACCTGCAGTTGACTGTTCCCACCTGACAAAAGCTAGTGACTCATTTCAGTGAACTCAGTAAATTCAGAATCCACGAATGCACCTGACTGAAAACAACCATCCAAAGGCAGATGCACCTGAAGAGCTAGAGCCCCTCCCCTTCAGGGACTGATTGGCATGTGGGCTGAGGGCGGGGAGTCAGCCTTTGTTACAGTGCTCCCTAATGTAGCCAAAAGGAAACCAGGGTGTAACGTCCATGAGAGCATTTCTGGCTCATTTATATGGAAAAAAAAAGTATCTCTGTCCCTTGAAAGTAATGGATTAAACACTGAAATCTGAAGAAATTCTAAGTATGTAAAATTTTAATATAGACTGTGTAATTTTCCTCTTTTCTTACACCATTCTCTTCAAAGAAACAAAATTAAAAATCCCATTTGCTCATGCTGAATTATTGGTTTACTAGGGATTACTTGGCCTCTCTGAGTCTGCTTGTCTTCCTCTGTAAAAATGGAGCATCTAGGGCTCTGGGAAGACAGCTCAGTTGGTAACCTGCTTACCTTGCATGAATCTC
This sequence comes from Rhabdomys pumilio, assembly GCA_030674055.1. NCBI lineage: Eukaryota > Metazoa > Chordata > Mammalia > Rodentia > Muridae > Rhabdomys > Rhabdomys pumilio. Next base: position 255,162,682 of record JANHMN010000001.1, on the reverse strand, counting down.
TAGGGTTTTCTGGCCAGTCAGTCTAGCAGAGTTAGCAAGGTCTAGGTTCAATGAGAGTTTTTTCCCCAAAATATAAATAAATACATAGAAAGTGATTAAGAAAAATAGCCAGTGTCAACCTCGGTCCTGCACATGTGCTCATATGTGTACATAAACACAAACATACACACACACACACACAGACACAGACACACGCACACACACACATGCACACGCACGCATACACACATGCACACACACGCACAAACACATGCACACACACAAACATACACACACATGCACACACACACACACATGTACACACACATACACAAACAAACATACACACACATGCACACACGCAAACACACACACACACATGCACACACACGCACACACACACATACACACACACATGCACACACACATGCACACACACATGCACACACAAACATACACACACATGCACACACACATGCACACACACAAACATAGACACACATGTACACACACATACACACACAAACAAACACACACACACACACACACACACACACACACATATGCACACACACGCGCACACAATGGACCATAGCATCATTGAACACCTTCTGGTATCATTCACTTTAACTGAAAGTGACAATGAGATTAATAAGTCTAAATCAGTACCAGCACCAGGCTGACTAAAAATATCTCAATTCATACTTCCACTCTGTCTTTTCTATACTATCAATAAAAAAACCCTTAAATACCTCCAAACCACCAACAAAGAGAACTGGCCCTAATTTGAAACTACAATTGGTTTATTAAAATGCTTTCACAAACATCTCAAATTAAAATTATGTATTACATCCTCAAAGTTTTTACTGAGTAATTTTTTAAAAAGACAAATGCAGTGTAAGAGGGGAATTAAGAAATGTGCTTTCCCTGGATGCCAGCCTCGCAGGAGGTTAGGATTCTGCTCATCTGTTTATTTACAAAGAGAGTGGCCTATGTGAAGGTTTGTGCTCTCCCCAAGTGAGCCATAAGGTGCAAAACCACCCATGAATGTTCACAATATTTCCTTGCTAAACATCCGGAAGGGAGCATTTACACCTCAGATGCAACATTATATTTCTATATTTTGGAGGCAAACACCACAATGTAGCTTAGTGCTACGTATTAATTTTAATTCCCAAACTTATTTTGAAAACAAGGATGTCAAATGATTCTTGTTTGGAAACCATCGGAAAATATGTCCGTAAGACATTTAACATGAATTATTACAATGAGTCTGTTGTAAAAACAGTATATTTTATGGGTTCAAATGACACAGAATATTTATCTTCATCATAAGAAAAAGTATCTGTGAATTAGTTATGGCTTTAGATCTCTGGAGTAATCAATTCTCCCCTTGCTTGTGGGATAAATATGTTTTACTGCTGTCATCATGCATTCATTCATGTACACCGCTAAGGGCTTCCGACTGCTCTCGGGATCATGGGTATATAAATTTATTTCTATGGGTGTAGCCCCATAAGGTATGCACATTGACTATATTAAGCAGAGTTTTGGAGATTTATTCCCAAATGAAGGCACCATGTCAGAACATTTTTAAAAAATTAGTCTTATTGTCCTGTCAAATAGTTTTGCTTTCTCATTTAGTCAAATAACGTGCATCAGGATACTTCAACAAGATTAAACACCTGCCTCTTAGGAAATCAAACTAGCACATACTGCAGTTGAATCTTCTACCTTTCCTATTTAGAAAATCATTTATAAATTCCCAGCTTTACCTCATTGACTAAAGTTAAAAACAATCTGACAAATTCCAAGAGACCCATGTGGCCTCTGTCTACGGTATCTGTGGATCTGTTTAATGGAGAAGTGGACTGCTCGCTGGCTGGGGCCCTTTCATGTTCTGGCCTGCAGTACATCTTAGAGGGCTCTGCCTGATTGGGAGAAAAGGTCTGGTAAGTGATAATATATGTGACAGGTATTTCTCAAATTTATTGGCTCTAAGGGAACTATGCACCTGACAATTTTCATGCTCATTTCTCTGCATACATTTTCTTGCAGTTCTTTAAAGTCACATGTTTCAAAGTAGCAAACACATGCAGGAGTCTCCATGGGATAAACATGGGTTCACACATGACTTGTTTCTGAAATATCCAAATTTTCATTTCTTTATTATACAGCATTACAGCTATAGCTGTGAAACAAGACCCCAAGAAGGGACCCAGGGTAGCAAGCTATCCATGTTAAAATTCCTGATAGAAGCCATGTTGAATTTTTCTCAAATTCTATATAGCAAAATGGAGGGAGGCTATCTTTTAAAAAACGAATGAAATATATTAAGTGCTCACTAATAGTCCCGTGGATGTTCATTTTCCGGTCCTTTATTAGTTACAGATGTTGCTATCTTTACATTGACATTTCAAATACCTTAATTTATTCTCGTTCTTTATCATTTTCCTAGAGACAATGAATATTATTGTCAGTATGATGATGTTAGTGGAGACCTCCCCACCTCAGAGGCAAGTTCTGAAGAAAATGTACTAGGCAGTTCCCTCCACTTCTCCTTGGCTCTACATACCTATGCTTGTCTGTCTCCATGACTAACATTTAAGAGTTTATCTACTGTAAAGTGCTTAGTGACTACCTGAAGTGACAAGGAATACTATCTTTGCCACTTTTGACTGTAACTAGAAACATGGCTAACCCCCAACTTACACAGTCCTCCCCTATCCCGATATGCTGGCAAGGCCTTACAACTTAGTTGTAAATGGGTTGGAGTTTTATTTCTGACCTTGCCCATAAGCTCTGTGTTGTAGGACTGTCACCTCTCTTCTCAGAGCCTCAGGATTCCGGTCTGAAGCAGTGTAGGCAACAGTGCAATGTCACAGGAGTTATCGGGAGAAAAACCCCATGTGATAATGAATGACAGGATCTCTAAAACACTGAACCCTCCTCGAGTATATTTATGCCCAGGAGCCTGGCTGAGGAGAAGACCCATTCATTACAAGGTCTGGGTAGGAAACACTGTAGTGACTCCCTCTCTTCCCAAGGATTCACGAGGAAATACTTCTCTTGTGAAAAGAAATGGTCCTGGGACACATTTAAATTTCTGATTCTGTGACAGTTTCGGTGATATAGTCCTTCTCTGCACCTTTAATACTCATAAATTCTTTCTCCTCAGTTTACAAATTCCTGTGAAATAGAATCCTGTGCTTTAGGCTGTCAAAACCAAGGGGAGTTTAAGACATTTCAGTCCCATTAAAAATATATCTTTCTGTGTTTTGCTTTAGAACTGGGGTGAAAGTGAAACATTGTATCGAGAAGCAGAAGTCGCAGCAATTGGTTATGCAGTACCAAACGGTCAGTCCTGAAAATATGCATACAAGTAACATTACACAGACTGAGCAGCTCATACTTATGTATTTAGGAATATATTGAGATCCGTCATATTCAGAGCAACAAATAGTCAGCAGTCAGCTATTAAAATGTGTGGTTGATCTCAATTCAGATGCTCTGAATGAGATGATACAACAGATTTTGAATAGGTATTAAAATCAAGACCATTTTATATATTCATATATATTTATATATAAATGAATCAACAGTTATTTTTTTAAAAGACCATCAATTTGAAAAAGATCAAGAAGGGGAGAGGGGTATATAGGAAATTTGAGGGAGGGGAAAGGAAAAGAAAAATGATATAATCATGTTGTAATCTCAAGGGAAAACAAATAATACTTAAAATCAAGCAGAGGTAAACAGTTGCTTTTCCTCAAGACACACTCGCTGTCTCTTGAGAATTGTTGCCATGAGGCCCCCTCAACTTGGATGCCATTCCTGGTGACATGGAAAGTGACCGATTCATTGGTTTCTGCCCACACAGGAGTAATAGTAAAGTGATTTACATAGCTCATTAGCAGATGCCACCTCTCTCTGTAGTGCTCCTGTCTATTCACTGCCATGGTGGTAAGCCCTCTTTAAGCTTCCTGTGCCAGTGGAATAGCCTGATAGATGGTCACTGCCTTCTGTGTCCATCCATTTCAGGTGACCATATGGCTAACCGGAAACTGCACTGGTTCCTGTGGCTCCTTTGATGGCAGTGTATGAGTGGATCTTTACCCTTTTGAGCTATGCTCACTCTCAGCAAGGTACTAGCTGACTTCGGACTACTTATCTATTGAAAGGAGTCTGGTCTCAATTAAAATGCCCCGAAAGCATTAAAATACACAACTTTGAATAGGTAATATGAGAAAATACAAAGCCATTTCATTTGTGATTTTATGAAAATATAAAATATCATAGTGAAATAATAGCTTTGGATAAGAACAATGAAATCAGCTGTGACTGTATTTATTTTTATCTCCTTTTTCCATTTATTAATACAGCTACTGGAAAATTTTAAGTTTTTCTCAGACTTTGTGGGTCCCAGTACTTGTCTCCTAATAACACTGACCTGAGGAACAGAGCATTGAGCTCGTGGTCTGATGATTCTCAGCTCACTCTAACCTCACCTACCACTCTTCTTTTCTCTGAAGTATTCTGGAGACACCAAACATCATACAGTTCCCACACACCCCTTCCTAGTGCTCCTCTCTTCAATTCATTTGGACTCCTGCAAGAACACCTTGGACAGTGCTACAGTCCTAATTACTTACGACCTTAATCTGTAGATATATTTCACTTTTGTGTGCCTTCTGCTTCCTACCATGACCCCATTTCCATAGGTTAGCCAAATAAAACATAGGACGCTCAGTTAAGTCTGAATTCTAAGTAGTCAACAATGTCATAATTTTGCTCTTGCAGTGCTTATGACATACTTACGCTAAAAAACCAACATGCCTTTTATGCAAAGCTCCTATTTGACGGTGTGGCTTGAGCTTTTATTTACTAAATCTAGCATCCCTGCACAGTAGACATCCCATAATTCATAATGTGATTGCCCTAGAAAGCATCTACGCAGGGTGATTAAATGAAGGTAAGATGGAAAAGTAATCTTTATGAGTGACCCACATCCGTGATTATCCTACCTACTTTCAGATTCTCCATTTACTTAAAACAAAGCTCATAAATGAAATAAAATCATAAAGCCGAGCCAGTGTCGCAGAGGCACTTTGCATTTTAGCACAATTTCCCCTTTACACAGCTGAGTTCATACCTAGAGACACATCTGGTCAAGGGAGCAGCAAATGTTCCAGATAACAGTGATGGCGGACACCATCACTAGGAAGATTGCATCTTTTTCTCATGAATAATCGTTTGAGCCCAGCCGTATCTACATTTTACATGTAATATTTTACCTCCATATCTAAAAGGTCTTTGGAACTGCTAGGCAAACAGTCAAAATAAAGAAATGCTAGTAATTTCTATAAAGACATTCGTCCCTGACTCTCTGATGTGTTAGAGATAGGTTGATAGCTATCAGATTAAAGGCCTCTAACTTTAGCGGCATATCTTTTGTTTATCTGGCACTATTCCTCTGCCCTGTTAACGCTGTACAATTACCCTGTGGGCAGCATTAGAGGAAGAAGTGTTCAGCCATTTTGTTTTCAGAAATAGCAGAAGTGACACCCTCAAACTCTGTGAATCTCATGTCATTGTGAAGCTGACTGATGCCTCATATCAATTAGCCACCAGGCTAAGTAAATAGATGCGGGGCAGGCTCAGTCCCTTGGCTGCACTTACTGTCTTAGGCATTTTTCAGCAGTGCCAGAGACTGTGTTTCAAATGTAATTGAAGCACTGTACATTCCAATGTGTGCTACGAGATGGAGAGGACAATTTTCTCATGTACTGCTACCATCCTTAAGTTCAAAGGATCTCTGCATTTCCTGGAACACTCAGTATGTTCTCTTTTGGAGAAGATACACTTGCTATATCTGGGATAACCTCACTTTACAACTTCTGCAGTTAGGTCGTCATAGGACACATCTAGTGAACCCTGAATAGAATATCTGTGTTCAGTCCTTACAACTACTTAATAGATCGGTATACTATCCAAAGTCCCTGAAGGACTGGCTGCAGGATCATCTGCACATACTAATGCTGGGGGATAGTCAAGTCTCTCACATAAAATGATATGGTATTTATTCTGAAAAAAAAAAGCTCTCCCTCTGCATAGTAATTGCAACCCCGAACACACATGTGCTGTGTAAGTACTTGTAATAAAAAAAAATATGTAACTTAAAAAATATGGCAACTTGTAGTTGAATCCTTGAATCCAGAACCTACAGACGTGGAAGGTCAAGAACATGTCTGAGAAGAACAATAGAGTGCAAAATAAAGACATAGAAAACACAAAAATAAACTCACACATTTCCATGTGGATTCACCTTCAGCAAAGGTGCCAAGAAAACACAATGGAGAAAGGGCGGTATATTTAATAAACATTTCTGGGTTATCTAGAGATCCACATGCAGGCTGAAATCGGACATTATGTGACAGCATGCCACACAATATAGGAATGTTGCATGCCCTCTTCTACTCAAGCACAGAGTCAGAATAGAATCACTTCCTGGATGAGGGAAATGGAGAGATTTCAATCAAAGAGTACTAAGCTTGAGTTAAGTGGTAGGACTAAGTTTTGGAGTCATATGCACGTGTGGTCATGACAGTGGGGATACTGTGGCATTTTCCTGAAGATTTCTAAAACAGTATATAACAACCGTCTACCACACAAACAGCTATGTAGGCTATGGATATGTTCATTAGATTTTTGGAACATTTTTCACAATCTACAAAAGTACCAAAATATGTGGCCTCCCACAATTGAATAGTAAAATGTCCCTGTGACAGCTATTCCTGGTTGTCAACCTGACTACTGTGAGGCTGTTCCTGGTTGTCAACTTGACTACATCTGGAATGAACTACAATTTAGAATTGGGGGGCTCACCTGTGATCTACACCTTGAGGCTGGAAGACACAGGTTTCTGATCTGGATCTTGGCATGGAGATCTTGAGGCATCATGGCCATAAAAAGCTTAGGCCCAGGCAACATAGTTCTCACCTTTAATACCAGGTCATTGAGGAAAGAAGATCTCTGAGTTCAAAGTCAACCTGGGAAAAAGCAAGTCCCAGATCCAGGCATGGTGGTGCACACCTTTAATCTGGGCCACACCTTCTGCTGGAGGCCTACATAAGGACATTGGAAGAAGGAAGACTCAAGCTTTTCCAACTGCATACACTTAATTGCCAGTACATCTATTGGAACCTACATCTACAGAAGACCAGCTCAAATAACTAGCCTAGATTGTTAGACTTCTCATCCAAAGCTGCCCATTGTTGGGTTAGTGGGACTACAAACTGTAAGTCATAACAATAAATTCCCTTAATGTAGAGAGACATTCCGTAAGTCCTGTGACTCTAGAGAACCCTGACTGATATAGCCCATTTCTTTTCTGTAAGAAAAAGCAAATTCTTACATACACGCACCACACACACACACACACACACACACACACACACACACACACACACAC
>JANHMN010000001.1:255102978-255155222 GCA_030674055.1 Rhabdomys pumilio | reverse complement strand
ACACACACACACACACACACACACACACACACACACACACACACACATGCATGGGCATGCAAATGGCCCTACTTCTGTAAATTCTTACTTGCCAGTTATTAGAGTGAGAGAGAATGAAAAGGGATGATGACTCTTGTGTTTCTTTTTTATTTTTGTGACATGAGAACTCAAGTTGAAACCAAGCTCCCAGATTGATGTCTCCTGGTCATCATCTTCTTCCATGTTTTAATGAGCAAGGACTGAGCCGAGTTTTAGAATTAGATTTAAATAACCACCTAGTGAATGCCGATTCAAGGATCAGTGGCTCTGGAGATCCAAGCAGCAAAATTAATTGCTTGCTGACATGGCTACAGTGGCTGCTTGCGTTTCTGATGTGAAGTTTTCTCCTATGGTTCCGTCCAGAAATCTACAGATTGGTTGCCTGCTTTGTTACCAAAAAATGAATGGAAAGAATAATCTTTTTTTTCAATTTTAAAGTATTCTATGAATTGATTCGAAACTGTAGAACCGTGTCAGAGTAGTGGTTACTCACGAGTAACTAAAAGCATTTAAGTCTAGTGAATATAAACATGCTCAGAGTCCTTCAGATTCTGTTTATTTTAGCTGCAAACCCCTGACACTACAGGGTACATCATTATACACAGGTGTAGACACGGTAAAAACCCACGGGCTGCTACAGTGAGGTTCATAGGCTGTTACTCCATTTTTACCTCTGTTTATAGAGTGGGAAATAGACCATGTTTCTCCAATCAGAGAAACCTGAATTAGTCAGAGAACCAAACTCCAGACAAAATAAAAGAAAGAAGGAAGCAACGAAAATTCCCTCGCCCATACCAACAAAAGTAGCTTGGTAAGGGCTTCTGCATTTGCTCTTTTGTTCAGTGGAATGAGCTGTGGGTGCGCCACAGATGAGGCACCACTGATGAACTCACAGCAATAATTGGGTACCCACTGGGTTTGAGTATGAATCCCTGAATTCTTACAACCTAACTGAGCAACACAGATGACCCTTGTCTTCCAAACCTGAGGTGTTATAGGAGTCAGGAGCAACTCCAATTTTCCAGATCTGAGGCCACATGATCTGATGATTTCAAATATCACAGCAGATTGGCTAGTAAGCAGGGCTATAACATAGTGAGCCAGAAAGCCAAGTTTTGGTATCTTCTATTTCCTGTGTGGCCTTGGTCCATGTTCTCAGCTATCCAAAGTTCCACTTACTTATTTATAAATAAAATAGTAACCAGAATAATTATATGTGTATTAAGAAGTTGATAGTAATATTATGCTAACGATCCTTGACAAATAAAATCAGAGCTGGTGATGCATGTTGCCAATTCTAGCACTTGGGACAAGGTGGAAGGTGGAAGTATTGCTGTGATTTTGAGGACAGTATGGATGACCCAGAGTACAAGACTAGCCAGGGTACATAGACACTCTCTCCTCTCTCTCTCTCTCTCTCTCTCTCTCTCTCTCTCTCTCTCTCTCTGTCTCTCTCTCCATAGACACATAAAATACACACACACATATGTACGCATAAAGAGATAGGCAGACACACACAGAGACACACACAGCCAGACCCAGAGAGACACACAAACACACACACAAAACACAGATATATAAACTCCCTCACAAACTCAAAATTTAATGAGGCTACAATCAATTTTATTTCAAAAGCTGTAGGAATATTTTGTGTAAGTAAGTAATCCAAGAATCACAAAAACTAAAATTCACACTGGAAAGTTCCTTCAGCAGGTGCAGAACACTGGACACAACCATTGTATGAGTGCTCATTTTACATCAACAGTCTTATTAGGGAAAACAGAGTTGTTTAAGCTGATTTGCTCATACTCAACTTCTTCCTTTACTCTGATTCATGTTGTCAAGGGCATAAATTTGATAGTGTGTGTTCGTGTGTGTGTGTGTGTGTGTGTGTGTGTGTGTGTGTGTGTGTGTAGTTCTGAGAACTCTCATTTTTAAACCAAGTGGGTCCCCACTCGTTCTGGACATCATGTCTTCTCATTGACATTGACTTGTAACCATCAACACTTTCAGCCCTTCACTCATCCTCATATCTGTACAACGGCAAACTCTTTGGCAACCTTATCCATGCCTCCCCGCTAAGGGCAAGCAAAGTGAAACTCCACACGTTTCAGCTCCCAAACCACGAGCAAGTGTCCTTTACACAGATGATTGTGACATATTTCTAAAATCTTTGTTCCCTGCGTCTTTAAAATGTTTCCATATATGGAGGGAAGATGCTGTGTACTTTTCTAAAGTCTAAGAAGACTGATGTTTATCATGGCTAAAACATGCCTTAGTTAATGCTGTTGGGCCATCCCTGAAGGGTTCCTGTTCTCATACTACCAGCTAGCTACTCTGGTGGTACCTGAGACATATCAGGAATCTAGAAGACAAGACATTTTATCCGATGTCCTAGGGTTGAACATAATCCAGCTGGAAGATTCTGTGAAATCTACACAGACAAATCCAAAGGCAACATGGTTTGTCTGCTCGGTCAATGAAAGTCTTTGGCTGAGATTACAGTAACCATGGTGAAGGCTGTGACCTACTTTATATACCTCAAATTTATCTGGCCACTCACAGGACACCGTGAAAAGTCTGCAGGAGGCTTGGTGATTGTTTTCACAACCTACCTACCATATTAAAGAGCACAACTACCAGCATATAGTAGCTCTGGGATTGCTATACAATAAAGTTCTCACGCAATTGAACTGGAAAAGTTTAACAGAGAACTTTCAGATGCCCACATCTGTGCCCTTTATTAAGTACCCAAGCACAGCTGAATAAAAGTGATTAAGCCTGACTTGCTCCAGCTCTTTACTTGCCTGGCAAGAGAGATATGCTGGATAATTTCCTCAGTTCCAACAGACTCAATTATATGTTGGATAGAGAAGTCTAGGATACCACCAGCCTCCTAGCAGCTAAAAGTATTTAATAATTAAGTCCCAGACCAGATACCATCAAGTGATTTTACAAATAACATATCTAGATATTTGTTCCCAAATTTTAGTTCTCAAACTCTGTTCTATTCTGTTAGAATATAAAACTATATTGAAATTCCAAGGAGAAGGGGAACATCTTTCATGATACATCTTAAGGAAAAAAAAGGTCAATCTGATTAAATCACACACAGGAACACACAACATGCACACACACACCACACGTACACATGCACAACCTTGTTCATCTTAAATGAGACAACAAACACAGCAAAAAGAGAAAGGATGAGAAAGCATAAATAAAGTAGGTACCTTAGAAGAGGTTAAAATGCTCAAAACATAAGAAATTCAACTAACTCCAAAGCAATACAAAGGCAAACACAAGTTTATAAATGGAGAAAGAGCCTGAATCAGATTTCTGCCTGTATGACAACAGATGGCCAAAATCACACCAAACTAAATCAAAAATATGCAGCATATAATAATAAACCAGCTTTTCTATTTTTGAGAAACCTCTGTCCCACCAGCAGCGGAACCTACCCACATCCTATGGACAGTCTACAGTGTACTTTCCTCACTTGCTAGCCTGCACATTTTATAGTTGTTATTTTGGTAATCACCATTATTTCAGCAGTAGAGAGAGCTCTCACTCCTTCTCTTTTTGCATTTTTTTCCACATAAAATTATTAAGGCTCAGCAGGTAAGAGCACTTGGAAATGACTGGATCCTGTTCCCAGCATCCATATGACAATTCACAACTACTTGTGACTAATGTTGCAGGGATTCTAACCTCTTCTGGCTTCTGTGTGCATCATGCATGCAAGGAAGTACACATATATACAAGCTGGTAAGACAAAATAAAAAATAAAAAATAAAAACAGAAGTTCATGTGACTCTTTAGTTTCAGCCTGGATGCTGTATCCATATGAAATGAAACCAGCTGATGAGGAAGCTGTAGTCCTTTCTTCACCACATTTTAGTTTACAAAAAGAACCCTAGTGTCCATCAAATATCTGGGAAAGTAGAATGAGATATCTAGATGCAACACAATGTGATTTGGCTTCTGAAAAAAGCTGCTGTCCTGAGTGTCTGTGTACATGAAACAGAAGGACACTATGTTAAACGAAATAAGCCAGGCACAATAACTGAAATTCCCAATGTTCTCAGTCATATCAGAATTGTGAACGATTGATGGTGTAGAAGAGTAGAAAGGTAGTCACTGTGGCTGGGCTATTTGGAGTAGGTGGTAAGATGTTGGTCAAAGATTAGAGCAGTGGTTCTCAACTTTCTAATGTTGTGGTAACCATGAACCACACAATTATTGTGTTGTTAATTCCTAACATGTAATTTGGCCCAAAGAGGTCACAACCCATGATTTGAGAACTGCTAGATTAGCGATACTTTAAGAGATCTGTCATAAAACATGGTGCATATAATTGATGACATATTGATGCTTCATGTTCTTACGGAAAATAAATATACGAGGTGATACTTGTTCATATTTAGTCATTCTACAATATATGGATGCTTAAAACATATTGTACATATAATAATTTAAAAGCTAATGTAACATAACCATAATAATAAATCCTGTCTGAATCAGAACTGAATTTTCCTTGGTTTCTGCCAATAGAGATATGCTATACCTGGCAGTAAAATTAAATTTACTTTTTTTGTTAAATCTCCTTCTTTTCTTTCTAAATATTCCTATGAATTCTCTTAAAACTTAAGATATTAAGGTAAACTTTGTATAAGGGTAATACAATATAACTTCTCTTTTTAACTCATATAGTTGCTTTTTAAGCATTCGCCTATGTTACACTCTTATCGATGATCTCCATGTTAAATAATGTCTCAGTTCACAGTCAACAGTGGAATGGTTTATTTGTCAAAGGAGGAATGGAGGGTTAGGCTCCTGCCCACCTTTGTATGTCCATGTGCAGCGGAAGGTCTCCTGGAGGAGCACATAGGCTTCAGCTATCTCCTGTACAGCATGTTCATCAGCATTAGTGAGTGTTCAAGGCAATGGCTAGAAAAAAATTTATAAAGCCAGACCAACAACATTCTGCAAGCTGCTTCTATAACCACAAATGACTGCTATTAGGAATCTCTTAAAATCCTCAAGATTCCAGTTCCCATATAGTACTAGATCTCAAAGCATGGCAAAGTCAAAGGATTCCAAGGTTACAGAGTAACGTACAGAAAGATGGATTATTTCCCCTTCATTCATTTATCCTCAGTGAAGGGAACCAGGTATTAAGGAACCATTAGGTCCGAAGCCATAAGGATCTGATTTATGATGTATGAACTAAGTGACCTTTGGCAGGCTACTAAATCTCTTCTGAGCAGTCATTATCCTTATCAGCAATATGCTAGGCATGGTGTTCACAGCTGAGACACAGAATGTGACCAAGCCTACTGCATGGTGCATCATTGAGACACACAAGATTTCTTCTGTGGTTTCAAGTAGTTAATCACATACACTTGAAGCATTTCAGTTCTGTTCCTGCTTTCTACTCTACCTTGGCTAAAAGCCACATTTTTTGCTTCTAATTTGCTTCTGTTTCTGAGGCCTGGTGTGTATTCTATACTTCAGAAGTGACTTAATCATGCTGGCCTTGTTTTACATGCCTTGGCTCTGGTCTCTTTCCCAGCACACATATGCTTTGACACTTACAATGGCTTACAGCCCTCTGCCCCGATTCTTGGCATATCTCCAAACATGAAAGGCAGAATTTCTTAGGTCTGCCCATTCATCTATTTCCCCAAGAGGGAATGTGTCTGAATACCTTCCAACACCCCCTTTCATTCAGGCTTCGTGTGTGTCAGCGAGCAGGAGCAGAGCTTTCTTCTTTATAATTCAATAAATCGTCAAGGAATGTTTCCTTTTTCCAAAATCTGTCTCAGGTTAGTTCTCAATTCAAGGTCAGAGTTTATCTAATTTCCCACTGTGCTTCCTGGAGCATTCAGTTACAGGACAAAACTAAAGTAGTCAGTTTTAAGGCAAGATAATTAACTGTTTTCCCTTTTGGCTGTTATCAAGACGGTCTGGTGCATAAAGGCACAAGTCTCTGGGTCGACAAGATGGTACAAACACTTGTCACAAAAGCCTGGTGACTTGAGTTCAAGTCCTAAAACTGACATACAAAGCCAGATGGATGGTACTAACCTGCACCTCCAGGGTCATATAGTCATGAGGATGGCCAGACAGGAATATCACCCAGAATCTCCTGGGCCACCTTACCTAGATTTCGTTGCATGGTTGAAATAAGAGAGATCCTACTGCTACAAGGTAGAAGAAAATGACTGATTTTTGAAAGCTGTCCCCTGACATCCATAGATAAGCCCCACCCTGAATAATAATCAAAGACACACATAGATTAAATAAATACTTCTGCCATTTTTATTCATAATAACTCACTAGAAAACTGCTTTATATTAAAAGCAGTTATCAGATAAACTCCTTTGCTTTCATTTACCCTGAGACCTCTTTTCTTTGGGCTTGGGACTCTTAGAGTTTCTAGTGACCTTTTATATTTTGTGTAGTAAGTGTTAAAATACAGTTATATCAATTACAGTTTATCATGTTTCAGACTTCAGCTCCTGACATGTCTCATTCTGGCCTTTTGGGGTGCTAGTGTTATACTTGGGTCCAAGGCTTATACTCTTGGTCTTAGGTCTATGTTAACTCAGTTATACCCTTCCTCCCCTGTATTTCTAGGAGGCCATGAGAAATGTTTTATAGTTTTACTAAAGCATGTAGAATATGATTTTGAATAGAAGCCGCTTGTTAAAACAACAACAACCAGAACAAAAAAATCCCAAACCCAAACCTCATGTGACGTTATGGCTGGAGCATGTAGGAATAGGAGGTCAAGCTTAGTGTCTTGGTCCATCTGACCTCGTTTAAGCTAAGTTCTCTCAGGGTGCTTTAGCAGGTTAGTGAACCTACTTGAATACCAGCTCCCTGTTTTCTACTGTCCTATTTAATGCATGACCTTGGGAAAGAAGTGACTCACAAATGATATGGCTGCATGCTATTGGAGAAACATTGTTGATGGTCTTTTCTGAAGCTTTTGTCAATGACAAAGTATTGATAAGTAACCAGGTCAAATGGAAAAGAGCCTCTGAAAGTCCATACAAGAGAAAGTCTTATTTGGTCTTCTAGCATCCTACAAACAAAGCTAAGCAAAATGAGAACAAAATCAAACAGGCAAAGAAAGAAAGAAAGCAAAACTAGAAAAAAGAGAAAAGAAAGATTCAGTGTCTTCATGGGAAGAATCAAATACTATTGTGTTGAATAGCCCACTGGAAGTTACTCTTTAGAACTTAGGAAGTAAATAACTATATGTTATTTAAGTTTTAAGTCTGAGGACAAACAACCAATGAAAAATAAATGTATTTTCCTATATTTTCACAACAGCATTATTTAAGGAAACAGAGAGCAAAATATATGGTAGAAAGAATGATATTCCTGGACTCTATTACCTCATAATAAGCTCATCCCAACTGGTCTTCAGGTGATTCTTTTCCAAGAATATACCTTGTTAAAAATGCCAGAATGAGATTGAACACATTTGTGGTATTTTGGATGAGAAATGTCCACTATAGGCTCCTGTAACAGACAGAACATTCTGTCCTCAGTCAGTGGTGCTGCTTGAGGATGCTATAGAGCCTTTAAGACAAAGCCTTATCCAAGGAAGTACATCAGTGGGGTTCGCTTTGATGGTTTACAGTCTCGCCTAAGACTTAGATTACTGCCTGAAATTACTTCTTTCTTCTAGCCCAATGTCAGATTTCTGCCAAGCAGCCCATTTTCTTGTCCTTGGCTCATGTCAGATTCTTGCCAAGCAGCCCCCACAGCTTTTCGCCTCTCCCCCCTTTTTATTTCATAAACAAGACCGATCCTGTCTTAGGTTGTTCTGCCAAGAATGCCTTCCTTACCTGTCATGGAATATGTATTATCAAAAGCAATGCACTTATATCTTAGGTTGGTAAGACTCTGTGCAGAATCGAGGGCTTACAGTCTCAATATACTTCCTCTTCTTCCACCATCACTACCACCACCACCTCCTCCTCCTCCTCTTCCTTCTTCTCCTCTTCTCCTCTTCTCCTCTTCTCCTTCTCTTCTTTCTTCTCCACCCTCCACCCCCCCTGCTCTCTACCCGCCTCTAATAAAATGTGACCAGCCAGCTCCTGAAACTTGTCACATCTCTCTGTCTTGATGGACTTTATCTGGAATCTTAAGGCAAAAATAAACAATTTCTTGCCCAAGTCACTTTTGGTTATGGTGTTTTATCATAGCACCAGGAAAGTAACTAATACAGCATCATGTGATGATTGAAAAAAAAAAAGCAACAATGCTTGCTGCGTTATCTAAATTACTGCTTTGCTCTTAAAAACCAACACAAAACCAGAGTACACAGCCTGTTTTTAGCCCCCTGAAGCCCCCTTAAACTGTATCATGATTTACTAAAGTCAAAGCCCTAAAGTATAGTTACTTCCTTTGTCCCTGAAATAAACTTGCACTTCACCTGCAGACATGGCATCCTTCTTTCTAACTGCAATCCTATCCTGACATTCTTTGCTTTGGTACCCATGATCTAAGTCTAAAGCAGTTTTATCAAGTAATTTTCCACTGTATGAGAAGTGCTATACCAGAGTTCTACAACGGAGCTTTGTAATCTTTTGAGCATTGCAAATATCTCCTCAGGTTTCAATGCCAGCTTTAGAAGGGTTAAAAATAATTCCAAGGTCTGAATAAACAGATTCTTTAATCCCCTTTTAAATCAGGATGTGTAAAACAAATGAGCAGACAAAACTGCATGGATTTCTAAGAGGAATTCTAAGTGTATTTAGTTTCTTCACCAAAAACAGTGTTAGTCTACCAGGACATACTTAACTGACATTTGAATTCGTTTACATGTAGCCAAACCCTCTTAGTGGTTTATCTAGGAATATGAATTCATATTCTTGTAGATAATAGACGATATGAGTTTCCATTGATTTCTATCATGAATCATAGCTGAGTAAACCCCTTCATGTCTTTATTTTATTTTCTTAATTACTATATGTATGTATGTATACATAATAGATAGATTAAAAACATCACAGTGTAAAGATTTTTTTTTTGAGATGTTCTGTATAGCACGGGTAAAGCATGTGGGCAAGTATGTGGGTTCAGCAGCCTTTCTAATTTGACTCTCTTCTTGGTTTTGAACAAAAGCCTCTAGAGGAAGATGTAGCATTAGCAGAGCATACTTTCTCTAGATTTATGTGCAGTTAATAAAAATGTCCATAGCACATTTTATAAGCTGCTACAAGCATTTTCATTAATAATGATAACTAAATGGTGTCATAAAATAATTCTGTTAAGACGTACTTTATAAGCACGGGCTTCTTGGGAGAATGAGAGGGCTGTGACCATTATCCACTGATGGGAGGTTTGTATCATTGCTGACGGATGAGGACACCAGCTTTATTTGCATAAAATGCTTTACAGAAATTTTCATTCCTCCTCCACGTGTACAGTTCTCCTCTCTGGTTACTGACAAGCTTTATGTGGGCCTCTGCTTTGTTTACTTTTCAGTCAATGTAGTGGATGACAATCAGAAGAGGGATACTTATGTCTGTGTATGGGCTTCACTGGGAAAGCAAGCAAGACACGGTTATTCATGAATGACTCTGTTCTGATGTGGGGGGAGGGTCTGTGTTCCTGATAAAGTTTTCCATGGAAGTGTGTATTCACCTTGATTTCTGTGCATCTTAATGATATTTTTTTTTAAATACTTGTTCTGTTGGCCTAGGGCTTCAGTTAAAAATTACAACTCTTTGTGATCAAGCAGAAGTCTGGATCCTAAACAGATTCACTTATTGTTTCAATATGTAATATCCATCAACTGCCTGGTAAAGTCTTCACCATGTGCACCCTGAATTTTATTGGAAAAAAATAAATGATTAAATATACACTATAAACAGTTAATATTATCAGGTGCCCTAAAGTGTTCTAAAGAAAAACTGAAACCATAAGGAACAGTTGGTGGACAGGATGTTTCAACAGGATGACTGCAGAAGTCCCACTGAGCAGATGATGTCCTAGCAGAGACCCAAGAGAAAACTTCTACCAGATAATAGGTCAGCCAGCAATGAGCTATGCTAAGTCTTAAGCATTTGGCACTATAAACAGTTCCAGGAGAAACGTTTAAAATACCCCGTGTACTTAGGGAGTCCAGCCTAGTTTCTTGGAAATAATGGAAGAAATGCTGATAAACTGTAGTTATAGAAATAACAAGAGTTTGCTAAATATTAGGGGAAATATTCATAGAACACACTCATTTACTGAAGAGAAGGAGAAGTAATTGGTAGGGATTGTGGGAAGAGATTGGGAAACATGATTAGTGTCATGGGATGAGAGGAGGAAGAGAGGTCATAGGGTCATAGCAATTGCTTGCACGATTTGGGGAAGGTGTTGACAGTTGTTTTCCTTTCCTATTTTCCAACTGCCTACGGAAATGACTACCTTTAGATGAAATAAGATCTTTCCAGTCTCACACCCATCTAAAAGGGGGATTTATAAGGAAGAGTGGTTATACTTTCTTGTACAATGACTTAACCGTAGAAAGAGATTCCATGGTATCGATTAGATGGGTACCAAGTATAGGCAAAGGGTAAGAGACATCATGAAGAGGTGGTTCGAGCAATGTTAGTATAAAGTATAAATGATTTTTGGACCTTTAGGCTTGCAGAAGTCGGATACAAAGAGTGAACCGGAAGGCTTGGAGATATACGAGCTACAGCACAGTGTAGAAGAGAAAGTTTCACTGATTTTTTTTCTAAAAAGAGTGGAAAGTATAAAATCAAGTGTTAGGATGAAATTGAAATGACAGAATTAGTGCAGTGCATAACTGAGGAATCTTGGGCTCAGTTTGTGTGGACTAAGAGGATAATCAGCCACATTTGTCACAGTGCATACACTTAGATACAAGACGAACACAGATGGTCTTTGCAACCAGAGTCATCTCCTCCACATGACCCTTTGGGAATGTTTTCATCTTCTTTTCACCTTCTATACCTCTACTGCTTCTGTGTGATGCTTGTGCAATGTCTGCTTGCAAAGGTGTCATGCAATTCTGTTCTCCCCTGATGCCTCTTTTCTCCTTTAGTCTTCCTCCTGTGTTACGTTTTGAGATTCTGAGTAGCAGTACATTTGCAAATTAGTTCAGTTCTTTCTCTTATGAACTGGACAACCCCTTGTTAGTATCATCGCTGAGTTTAAGGAGAGGTATCAAAAAATGGGAGTTCCAGTTCTCATGACATGCCATTGTGAGAATGGTGGAAGAGACTATATGTGCTTCAGAATATCAGGTCCTCAATTTGGAAAGTAGACCATTAAGAACCACTGAAAACAAAACATTGGTAATTATCCAAGAAAGCATTTGTACAGTTTCAATGGAACAATTTTGGAGATTAATAGAGGAATAACAAGATGCTAATGTAACATATTTTTTTAAAGTATTTTAACTATGCAGTTTTTATAGCAACAATACTTGACAACAATCTTTTTACCCTGTGGTGACGTGCCTTGTGCTTGCCCACATTCTCACTCTTCTCTCAACAACACTCCCACAATCATCCCACCAGGACTGGAACACTTCTGATAACTGTAACTAAGAGACTCATCCTAACCTACTGGAGAACACCCTTGGATTTGATAAACTGGAGAAAAATGGTGGACTGACATGTTTTGTATGGACTAATTCATGCCTGTCAAGCTCACGTTGAAAGGTTTTAATGTGGTGCTGTTGGTGGCATGGCCTGTGAGTTGCAGTTGGGGTTGAGTGAGGTCATGGGGGCCATTCTCACAGTAAGATTACTAGATGTGTAAGAACGGATTTTCTTCCTTTGCCAGGAAGGAACAGCAAGGAAATGCTCATCAGCAAATGAGGAAGAGGCTGAACATCAGAAAACAAAGTTTGGTGTCTTGCCCTTGAACCTGCAACCTCCAAACTGTGAGAAAATAAATGCCTGCTGCTTAAGCTACCCAGATTTCAGTGTTTGCTTACAGCAATGCAAAGAAATAGCAGAATCCTTACAAATGTATTAACGAAATTGTCTTCCTCACCACTGCTAGCAAGGGTACAGTGCACACTGTTTACCTGATGACAAGTAATTATAGTAATATCTAGAAGTAAACTTTTATCCACAGACTTACAGATTAGAGCACAATACTCTAGGTTATTTACTTACAGGGCACAGTTTATTCTTTCCAAAAAGAACAGAAATCAGAATTTTCTTTCAGTTCTCATTTCTGTGCAATGAATCTTAGTGCAGGAGCCTTGATTCACAGACTCTAAATGTCCAGATATAAGTGAGATTCTCTTCCTTAAAGAGGAAGCTGGGAAACTAGATTCATTTAAAATTGAATTAGTAGTAGATTAATGGGAAATGACTACTCTGGTTTCCATGGTTCTATGAGAAATATATCTTTGGATATTCTTATAATATTTGCATCACGTTGTGTGCAAAGAAGAAAAGTGCTAGAACAGTTATCTTCGTTTTGGACATTTCTTGTGACTTGTTACAGTAAGAAAGAAGCATCAGGTACTGAACTGTCTTTATTGCCTGTGTGCCAAATGGACAAACACGCAATTTAGTTAAGCATTAAATATTGGCCATCGCCCCTTGTGCATCAGAGAGTATAGCATGAGTTACGGAAGTTAAGATCTTTTCCCCAGCAGAGAGCCAATGTGGGATTAATAATTAATCGCACAGATGGAATGAGTCGCAATGGAGACAAACACCACAGAGCCTGCTGGACTCTGTGAGTCTTGTCTACGTACTTAAAAATTTTAAAATGCACATGGGCAACAGGAAATCAGGTACATATATATGTTCAACTGTAGCAAACACACTGGAAGTACCCTGTCCTATTATTCAGAAATATTAACGTGTAAAGTGCCTCTTGGAAACATTTTTGCATGAAATTCAGCAGGGATAAAATAACTGTTCTGAAGAGAGACTCAGATGTGCCATCTCTGCAGAGCTCAATGGCTCTTCAAACAGACCTAGGTATGAAAAACAGCCCTCGTGTGGGTCTATCACTGTAGCCGAAGGGTGGCATTTCCCTGTCTCTACATTTGTCTCACTCCGTCTTGTTGGAAATCTCTGAAATATCACTGTATGTGCAATGGAAATGCAAGAAATGCATCGCAAATTTTAATCAGTTCTATTGCATGCAGCTTTACAGCAAAACAGCTGTGCAAAAACTTTTATTTTGTAGGTAATTATATGTGCATTAATATATTTCATCATATTGTACATATATAATATTGTATATATATTGCATTATATACATACACATATACAAATGTGTGTATGTTTGTGTATGTGCGTATGTGTGTGTCTTTGTCACTGGTGTCAGGGGATGCCCCCATTGATTGAATCTGGGAGGATTCCTCATTTTCCTGTTCCAAAAAATTATTTTGTTATTACATTTTTTTTAATTTTTTTTTTTTTTTGGAGACAGGGTTTCTCTGTATAGCTCTGGAACTAGGCTCAGCCGTTAAAGGGTAGACTCACAACCAAAAGCACAACTTTTTAATATTTAGTTTTAATTTTTTTTTACAGTTCCATCGTTACCCACTCCCAGTCTGTCCTCCCACAGTTCTTTATCCCATTTCTTCTTTCCTGTCCCCAAGAGGATGCTCCCCCCTCGACCCCCACCACACCAGACCTCTCCACTCCCTGGGCTTCCAGTCTCTTTAAGGGTTAGGTGCATCTTCTCTGACTGACCCAGACCCTGCCATCTGCTGTATATGTGTTGGAGGCCTCATTTCAGCTGGTGTGTTCTGCCTGGTTGAAGGCTCCGTGTCTGAGAGATATTGAGGGTCCAAGTTAGCTAACAATTTGAGGAGAATTGTTGTTAATCTTCAAATGTTTGCTAGAGTTCACTAACAAGGATAATAGGCTCTGGGCTTTATATTTTTTAGTCAAAATTTCTAGTTTCATCAACTTTAATTTTCAAAACCAAACCAAGCCACTCTCCCTTGCAAAAAAGAAAATCTAAATTCTGTTGAACTTTTCTATTTTTTTTTCTGGTCTGTAGAGGATTTACTTCTGCTTTGACATTTATCACCATCTTCTGATAATTCTGAGCTTATCTGTTCGTCTCAGTTTTTGAAGTCTAAAGTCAGGGAGATTGTTTGAGCGCCTTCTTCTTTCTTGGTGCAGCTATTGATCATGGTACCATTCCCTGCTTCTGCTGTTCTTCTCTCATTCTGTAGAAATTTCAATGCATTCTTATTTCACTTGTCCTGAGTGTTTTTTGATTTAACCTTTGATTTGACCTTTGACCTCACTACTTCAAAAATGTGTGGTTCAATTTTCACAAAATATCTGAATTTTCTAATTCATCTTCAGTTATCATTTTTATTTTATAGTGTTTGTTTAGAAAAGATTATTGAGGTGATGTTAGCCTTGATAAATTTGTACAACCTTTTTTTTTAACAGCCCATATCACCTATTCTGGACAAAGCAACACATGTATATAAGATTGTTTAGTCAGCTGCTGCTACATGGCATTGTCTACTCTATTCATCCTCTAATAAACACAGATGCAACATCCTATACAAGATATTAGAAACAAAATCCAATGACACATTAGAAAGAATAAAAAAAAAATACTGATTTTTTTCCATGAATAAAAGGAGGCTTAACATTCAGGAATCAATAATATGATACTTTATTTTGATTACTCTTTATATTATATAATCATCTCAGTGGATACAGAAATAATAAAATTCAACTTCCTTTCATTATAAAAAATGTCAATAAGCTAGGTATAAAAATACTGTTTCTCAACATAATAAAGGCCACAATAACAATCCTAGAGCTAGCATCATGATGCAGAAAAACTTAAAGATTCACTTCTATGATAAGGAGCAAAGCCAACACTCCTCTCTTATTACTTATGTTCAACATAATACCGAACCCCTTACCACTGAAACTTGATAAGAACAAGAAGCAAAAAGATTTTTTTCTTCCTGTTTACAACTGACATGGCTCTATAACAATGAAAAACAAGATTCTATTAAAAGTTGTAAGAACTAATAAGCAGATTGATTAAAAATGCAAATGACAAAAATCAATGTACCATGTATTTCCACATACTAACAATGACTTATTTGACTGGAAATTAAAAAATAATGTCAGTTGTGATTTATGAATCAATCAATCAATCAGTCAGTCAGTCAATCAATTAAACAACTGAACAAAGAATTATAATACCCAGGGATACATTTAACCAATGAAGTCAAAGACTTTATGCCTAAAAGGTATGTAACATTACAGAAAGGAATGAAAGGAGACACGAGTGAAGTATGTCCCATGTTCATGTACAAACAATGTTGCTATAATGTCCATACTACCAAACTTAACTTAATCCATAGAGTAATGATTATTTTATTCAAACTCTTAGTGGCATTGCTTACAGAATAGAGAAAATCTTTCTAAAACCCCGTTAAACCACAGATAAGCCAAGGCTACCCAGAAAAAAGAACAAATCTGGAGGAATCATAATTTTTAATTTCAAACTACATTTAAAATCAATAACAATTTAAAAAATATGATAGAAAAAGATAGGTATTTTAGACAGGAGAATGATAGATTGTTGGCATTAAAGGAAGGCAGAATTGGAAACTGTTTCTCAATGGGTATAAAGTTTAGTTCTGCAAGATGCATAGGTTCAACATATATCTATACAGTTCCTTGTTGCACACTTAAAAGGCTATCAAGTACACTACACTGGATCACGGGACTTTGAAGAATAAAGTTGGGTGTGACCTAGAAGCCTCCTCCCTGAGGACAAGGTTTCACTGTACCTAAGGAAATTATGCAAGCTTCCAGAGAAGTAAAGCAATCAATAGTCTTACCATGCTGCAATGACTAGGGACCACAACAGTAACCAGAATGACAATATATACAGCAATGTGCAGTAGTGGCCATTCCTGGGAGTAACGAACAGCCATCTAATTGAACTGAAGACCCTCTCAATAGGAGAGCCGTCATACCCAGTCCAGTAAAACCAACTAAGTATCCATGTCTGTGAGACCAAAGAGACTAGAGGACAACCTGCTGATGCCACTTTTTTAAAGCTAGAATCAGGTCTATTATTATCTATTATTAATCAGAATATTAAATATTTATCTTTATACTTTATCTTTATACTTACAGATAATACTCATCAATAACCAAAAGAATCTTATTTTTGCAGTAGACAGAGATCATAACAGAAAGAAAGAACCAGTCAAAATGTAGAGAACAACCAAACATGAGTGTAAAACTCCAGCTGACACAGCAGTAGCACAACCCGGACACTGAAGGCTCAGGGAACACTGTAGAAGAGGCAGAAAGATGGTAAGAGCCAGAGGATCAAGGCATTTGCTGAGAAACAGTATCTTCTAGATTTGACAGGAAAGCTGTACCCCTGACATCTCAATGATATGGTTTCCTAAATAAGACCTGAAGAATGACACTACCAAATGGCCTAGCAACACGAATGGTAGAGATCTCACAAGGCCTTACCCTTGGATGAGGAGATATAAGCAATCAATGGTTGCTGAGACAATTGGAATCAGTCTGATTCAGGAGGAAGCCCCATGTTAGGTAGGTGACCCAATCCTAATGAAGTAAACAGGTTGTGTTTATAAATTAATATATATGAATGTGTGTGTGTGTGTGTGTGTGTGTGTGTGTGTGTGTGTGTGTGTGTACAGGGTTAGGGTTAGGGACACACACCCCAGAATGTGAGGGCTCTGATAATGGTTTTTGTGTTTGTTTTGAGTTTTTGCCAAGATTTTATGTTAGATACTTGAATACCCTTGCTCAGCCTCTTTTAAATGTTGATATTAGATCGATGAGCCACTACACCTGGTGACTAATTCTAGCTTAAAGTTAATCATATTACATGATGGACTAGTTAAATTAAATTTTTTAAGTTACATTTATTTGTTTGTAAGTGGTGAGGTGGGAGGAAGGGACAAGTTGCAGGACTTGACCAAGTCCTTTTGCACCTTTCAGGTCTTGGGGATAGTCCTTGGTCCTCAGGTGGGCTTCAAGCACCATTAGCCACTGAGCTATCTTGATAGCTCAGAATGCTTGTATTTTTACACACCATTAGTACAACTTTGTTTATTTTGTTTGCATGTACATATACATACATATGTATATATGTATATATATATATATATATACATCATATATATATATGTATATATGAATGTGTATATATATGTATATGGCTTGTATTAAATGATGACACAAAGATATTTTTCCATGTGTTATCATTTAAAAGTTTATATGTAAGTTTATAAGTATGTGACTACTGTGCATAAAGAATTTTAAGATCTAGGAATAAAACTGTCTGATAGGCTAGTCACTTTATTTGCTGCCTATTTTTTAAAAATTAAATAACCACACAGGTTTGGAAAGAGAGTGAGATTTCCATTTCCCCTCAAATAATTCAATGTATGATAGATACTTTGTATTACACTGTACTTCAGGGTCATGTAAGCTTTTAACTAGAGCATATGCAAGGCCCTGGCTTTAGTCAACAGTATTATGAAAGAAACTAGATTTATAAACGCGCAAATCAACTTTTAACTAAGGAAGTCACGTATAACTTATAATAAGATATGTTTATTTGATTTATGGCTTGTTTTGGTCTTTGTCAACAAAAGCAAGAAAAACAATTATTTTGCAAACTAAACTCCAATAATGAGGCCATCTAAAGCCTTACACAATATCAGAGAACCGCAGAAAGGCAATGTAACAACTGCCTGCCCTGTTTCCATTTTCAGTATTGTGCTGCAAAGAACATTCATTGGTGGCTTCTGCATTTGAGGTCATGGGTATGCAGATAGTATTTTATAATGTATAAGTATAAAATCCAATTGACATAATGTCAAGTTGATACATCCAGAAGGGAAAGCGTTTACTGGATGTATAAAATAACAAAGGGGTTCTGAGTCATTTAAATCCTAAGTGATTTTAGAAATCAGTTGAAAATCTTTTTTTAAACCTTCGTGATAATGCTTAAAACATAACCACATTTTTATTGCATGTAACATTCTTGAAAATATGCCCTTGGAATGGGCTAAGCCCTGAACTAATTTCCCCTCATTTTAAAAAGTAATATTTTTTCCAGGCTATTGCATATGAGTTATTTAATCCATGCTTTCACAGGATGATTGCTACCCTGACCAAAAATGCATGAGGGCTATTGAAAGTCTTTGTCAAATAAAGCCTTGTGTTTTCATGACTACCATTCTCTACTGGAGAGAAGGGATTTGAATTGCAGGGAAATCAAGCACTGCTAGTGTTTGATTCTCTAACACACATTCACTCCTAAGACAGCAAAAGGCTACCAAAACTGCAGATTTTGCTTAAGTGTATGTAACCTGTAGCCTTGCCTTTATCATTAAATGACAATACTTCTGCCCTTGGTTTTCACAAATAGTACCATTTACAGTAGTAAAGAGGTGGGAATTAGTGAGGCTTGGAAGGCTGTCCTCAGCTTCTTGTTTTCACGTGTGTGTGTGTGTGTGTGTGTGTGTGTGTGTGTGTGTGTGTGTGTGATAAATTTACATTTAAAGGTTGAACAAAATTACCAACAACGTTGATTATGTAAAGGCCTCATCTGAAGTGGTCTCTGGCCTTTTCATGGTCCCACGGGGAAAGGTACAATATCCTGGATGCTTGAAGTCACCTGATACTTGGCCTGGGATAACAGGTCTCCTGGGGCAGGATTTCCATGGACTTAACATCTCTGTCCCCAGTTCACACTTCCTACAACCTTGGTCCTTATAGGTAGAGTTCTTTGTCCTGCCCAGAGAGTGACGGAGAGGACAAACCAGAGTGAGCACATTGGAATGGCAAATTTGTGCTGCTGTCACACACTGCTTTTAGGACTAAGGTCAGGCAAAGGAAAACACAATCAGGAAGGCCTAAAACAATTTTTACTTTCTTGCCGGTAGGCTGGCAGCTCAGCTGTTGAACTGAACTTTGGAAGAGAAAATTCATGTAAATACTTTAAGTAGATTGTGGGGGGAGGGGATCAAAAGAATGTTTTTTAAAAAGAAGATTATGTTAAGAACCCAGTGCATTTCGTGACTGTGGGGCTTTCATCTGCGAGTGTTAGAGGACACAGTAACAAGGGTCTTTCTAGAAGGGAATCAAAGGGCTGACTTGGTTCAGCATCATTACCAACTATGTTCTCTACTGCAGGTCTAGACTCCTGATTTTGCATCCAGTGCAGAGATCAAAGAAGAAAAGGGCTGTCTGGAAGGTTTATATGCAAGTGGTAAAGTAACTGGGTGTGGCCATGACCTCTATAGAGATTCTAAGTTGTATATTTGCAGCTTATTAAGTGACTACACTGTTCTTTCAACTCCAGACTTCAGCATTGTTGCTTCCATCTATACTGTACTTTCTGCTCCCCAACTCCTTCCCTTTTCCACTCAGTCCTTCTCTGACACACAAGTCCTCTGGTTTCACCTCAGTGCTAATCTCCCTAACAACTATCATATCATCCCTCTGATTCCAATTAGATGGCCTTTCAAGGATACTAAGACACAGTAAATGCAGCAATACATGTCTACTCCTGGCTCTTACATGTATGCCTCTTCCCTGGAACCACTAATGTCTTCAAAGCAAAAATAGGAGTCTTTCTGGTATACATTATTGCTTTTTTTTTTTTTTGGTGTGGTTATTAGGTCAATATGGGAATATCCATGGAAAATGGGAAGACTTTTTAGCAAGACAGGCTGTGTTTTGAGATATTCGTGCTATCGTATTTGATATTCACTAATACTTATTTCAGGATTAAGATCATAGTTATACTTAAAAATAAGCTAACAAAAGAATTCATATATGGGATTGATTGAGGAGGGGGGAGCTGGAATTGTAGAATCACATGGGGGCAGGGAAGTGAGAGACAAAAGAGGAAATACCAGGACAGCTAAAATTTAGGAAAATTTGAGGAGTAGTATGAAAAATCCAACAGCATATATATACACTTGCAGACGAAAATTTAGTGTTGGCCAAGACTCACTGGGGAAACAAACTATTCATAAGTGTAGGCTGCATGGCCCTCAGGAGATGAACAGCAGAAGATAAACTCAACAGCACTGTTGTAGGTTCCTTGTTTTATGATATTGTGTCAGAGCTATTCCTTTTTTATTTTATGGTATTTTAATTCATTTACAATTTTTCTTCTCTCTTTTTATCCTGTCATCAGGATATCTTTATTAAAATTATTTATTTTAAAAATTTATTAAAATTATTTATTTTTGTCATCTGCATATCGTATGTGAGGAAAAGTCTGTTCCCAATAAGAGGGAGAAAATCCATACATGTAGATTCACTTGTACAATATCATGGGATCTTTCACTAGAACTCGAATCAGAGATTTCCCTCTCATTTTTAGTTTCTTTTATATGTAAGTTATGTTAAGTACATACACACACACACACACACACACACACACACACACACACACACACACAGAGTCTTCTCCATACAATATTTCTAGAAGAAAATGTACTCAATAGAGTATATAATAACAAATGAATTTCCTTAGATGAGAATGTTGAGGAAAGAAAATAATCATAACTAATGTTGAAGAAATGCTTCATTATGTAAAATGTCTACAAAAACACTTGGGAAAGTTCATCTGTATGAAAATCCTAACTATGTAATTTTCTCAGGGTAATTAGATTTTTGAATGTCTTGAAATACTTGTATATTTGCTAGAAAGTTAATTACCGATACCTATTAGTACCTTTAAATTGTGTGTGTGTGTGTGTGTGTGTGTGTGTGTGTGTGTCTAAACAGCATAACAATTCACACGTAACTCACTGAATTATTTTTAAGAACCCATTCAAAATTCCTATAAGTATTTCTGCTTCATAAAACCCATCCAGAAGCACCTAGAAATTTTGGGTTTCTGAAGCTTTTCAGTCAGGAAAGGCACTGCTCCTAGGAGGTAGATGTATACATTTGTATTCCAGGCCAGGGTAGTTCTTTATCACCTCTGTTGAACTTGCAGATAAAACCCCAGATACAGCCTCCCGATTGTCAAAGCACATTAGCAAGTGAGCTCTGTGTTGAATAATTTTCTTTAAGCCAGGCAAACTTGAAGAAAGAACAAAGGGCATGTGGAAGTCAGACACACAGCTTCACAAAACACGAAGCCAGACAGATTTTCAATAATTTAAATGGCCAATTTGGACAAAATTTTATATTAGTTAAATCCTCTGATTGTTCATTATAATCTTTAATCAAATCATAAGTCATCCTTAAAAGGATTACAACATATGCCACATGCTTTATTCTAAGTTATAAATGTATAATTTCCAGTTAATTTAAAAAACTCTCTACATGGAAGGCTATTCATCATTGAAATTTCAAAGCTGAGCTAACTAAATATGCTTAGGCACAGAAAGAACAAAGAGATCCCGAGAAGAGCCAAATGTGAGCAAATGGAGACGAGACAGCGTGTCCTTGTAGGGTCAGGATGATGCTCCAGTCTCGCACTAGAGGGAAGACAGCTCTTTGCTTCATTCTAATGAAGCATCATTAAGAGGTCACAGTGCTCAGCTCTTCTGAGCCCAGAGCTGACCTTCGTATCCTTAACACAGAACAGCAGATAGCCATGGCCATCCTACTGGACCAGCGAAACTGAACCCTGCCTCTGTTTTAGTCTACCTTAGTATTCCTGCTGGAGTGATCTCTTAGTAAGGTCGGAGCAAATTATAGACTGACTGGAAAGTGGTTTCAAGGTTGTCTGGCTTAAATATCTTCTGCAGAATCACCCCTAAACTCACAGTCTCTGCTTAAAACTTTCTGGAATGGAGACCCTTCTCAGCCACCACAACATCACCTTAGGGTAACTCTTAGAAATATTACAAAGTTTCCCCTTGTATTCACCTAAATTATGGTTTTTCATAAAGTCTTCACATGGTCAGTTTTTTTTTTTAAAGGAATTGGCTCATAGTTTTTAGTCATCTTCTTTTTGACAAAAATAGATTGAGATGCTTCAACTCTACTTTGTATTGCAGAGTTCTCAGTCCCTTTACCATTGAAAGGGACAATTATTCTTTTTAATTATAAGCTATAATTAATATTTTAATTAGAACAGATTCTGATAGAATTCATTTCTCAGCAGTATAAAAAAGTAAAGAATAAAGACTGTATAGTCTGAACTCTTTATATTTAGAGAAACCCATAGCTCTCACATCTTTAGAATTTTCAAATAAAATTATGATTTATTTAATTTTGTCAACACAATGCTCTATTTGTCTGTCTCTATGTCCCTGTCTCAGTCCTCTCCCATTCTATCTCTGGTTGTGTCTATCTCTGCCTGTCTCGATCTCCCTGTCTGTCTCTCTGTCTCTTTAACTGCCACTCTTTCTGGGTCTCTGTCTCTCTGTGTATCTTTCTATCTCCATCTCTGTCTCCATCTCTCTCTCTCTTTCTCTCTCTCTCTCTCTCTCTCTCTCTCTCTTTCTCTCTCTCTCTCTCTCTCTCTCTCTCTCTCTCTCTCTCTCTCTCTGTCTCTGTCTCTCTCTCTCTCTCTCTCTCTCTCTCTCTCTCTCTGACAAAAGCCTCACCCTTTAGCTCAGGATTGTCTGTAACTCATTCCATAGTCCCAGATGGCCTTAAACACATGGTAATCCACCTGCCTTGGCCTCTGAGTGCAAGGATTATAGACATGAACCAGGTTGAATGCCCATCTTTTTAAAATAGTTTATGAGGCAGTACTACTGGGGAAAACATAAATATGCAACCATTTCTCCATGAACTAGTACTGAAACTTGGTTAAAAATATGTGCATTAGTTACTTTTCTATGACTGTGATAAAACATCATGCCCAAGGCAATGTCTAAAAGAAAGGGTTTATTTTGGTTTACTCTTCTACAGAGATAAGAGTCCCTCATGGCCAAGAGACATGGCAGCAAGCAGCAGCATGACAGCAAGGGCAAAGCTAAGGGCTCACATCTTGAACCACAAGCACAAAGCAGGGGTGAGGACTTATAATTAAACTCTTATAATTAAAAATAATAATTGCCCCTTTCAATGGTAAAGAGCCTGAGAACTCTGCGATACAAAGTAGAGTTAAGCAGGAGGACTTAAAAATGGCAAAAATCCTTTAATTCTCAAAGCCCACCTCTAGGGACATGCCCCTTCCAACAAAGCCACACCTCCAAAGCCTCTTCAAAAGGTGATGGTGACCAAGAACCAAGTATTTAAATATCTGAGACTACAGGGACATCACATTCAAGTGACCACAACATATCACTCTTATTTTATTAATTTAAGCATATCTGTGTGTAAATATCGTTCATACAGGCTGGAAAGTTGAGCAGAGTTGGGCAAGCCTTTGTGTAGCTCATCCTGTTTGACCACGATGGTAGAAGTGACTGACATCTAGTTTTTATTAGGTGATATGAAATCAGAGATATACGGAGCCACGTGTCCTTACCCATGAGTACATACAGCCATGCTACAGGACCCTCCTTAACCAGTTTGGAGGTATGACAACAGTATAATCAAACAGCATCAAACGAGAACAGCTGCACGTTCTCATTTTGTCTTGCTCATGAGTCCTGGGTGAATATGTATACTTCTGCAAGGTCTCTGACTACCCAATAGTCAAGTAAAACAGTTGAATCTCTGTTCTAAATCCTGGAGATTTAGGAATACCTCTAATTTCTAATTTTGTGTAAGTAGTATGATTTATTGTACATTTTCTTCCTTATCTACTTCAGTTCTAGGTAACCTATGGGATGGAAAACCTTGCTAACTTAAGAGGAATTTATCAACTATGCATACTCCTCGTAGTCACAAAGTTCAATGACTTAATTTATTAGTGCACCACTAGAAGTAATTGATCCTTAATTTACATGAGAATCAAAATGACTTCAAAAGTGAAGGAAAACCAATAGAATTCGCGTTCCAGTGATCACGAATATATCCCAAAACACACTCACTGGAAATGCTAACATTGTCGGTTGAGTTTCCCTGCAAGGTTCCAGTTAGGACAGACTTGAAAATATCCAACATCTATCCAAAACACCTTTTCCAGAAAAATAATTTGCATTGATGTCCAGATACATTCTTTTTATACCCACATTACAAAGCAAAGGTGGTGAAGTTTAACAGTTGGATCCACTGTAGAAGGTAGGAATGTAGAAAATATCACATTCCGCCAGGGTTCTGAGCCTGCAGCACCTGGCAGTAAAGTGAGGACATTCCGCAGGCCTCTTCTATGGCTTTGCCTGTTTTCTTAGAGCTTCAAGCACTGACCCAGGAAGGTCACAATCGTTCTTAGGAGGGGCTAAACCTGAGGATGTTCCTATTGCAATCATTGATTGTGCATACCTACACTTACTCACTGGAAAACAAGAAGTAGGTGTTACATCGCTTTATTAATTTTTCTTATCTAAGGAAACAGCAGATCATTGTAAAAGCACACCCAAGATATACACATTTATGATTGAGAAAGTGGAACAATCATGACTATTACCCTTGAAATTATTCTTTCTAGTAAATGCAGTGATGTAACATTAAGGAACGTAGCTATAAACATTTATATAGCTATGAACAGCATGGGGTGAATAACTGGATAATAAGCCTGCGCAAATTCAATTTAAAAATATAATTACATGATAAGGCCATGAATATCTACAATGGGTACAATAATATATATTTATTTTACTGAAGTATTTGATGTAGTGCCTCATAAAATTTAATTCACAAAATTAACTTATACTGTCTATTCTAATGTACTGAGCATCGTCGAAGAAATCAGCCTTGATCGTGCGTGGGAAGTAAGATTAAGAGCAGATAACAAAAGCTTAAATATATGACAAGGAACTATATTTTGAAAAATCTAATCAAGTATCTCAACCATTCAGCTTTGTTTAATCTTTTGCTAATTTGTGAAGATATAGGGTAAGTGAATGCATGCTGTCTAGGGAGATCGGAGAATGCTTGCACACTTCCACTGTGGATGCTGCTTGTCCTGGGGTAGGTACTCAGTAGATACTGAATAGACAGGTAGTAACCCCTCAGAGATGCTATGCATCGTAATTTCTACTGCACAGAGAAGAACTGAGATCCAGTGAGTTTAAATTATTCGCTCAAACCTGCAAGCCTAGTACGAGTTGGTGCCAGAATCACACCACAGATTTCTTAAAGTACTTTCATTTTTCTGTAGATCAAATTCAGGGGTCCTGTCTAAAATATAGTCATAGGTTAATTAACAGGGGGCTTATGTTTTGAGAACTGTATGGTTTCTGTTACAGTTTGAATTTCACAGTATATTCTAATACAAACAAGACAGTAACTGTCAGGGGAGAACAAGACCCTCTTGATTTAATCAGGAGATGAAGCAGGCACTAGGTATTTGAGGTTGCTGCTGAAACATCATGTGTTAGCTTTCCACAACTATGACAAATACCAAATAAGTAATGTTTACTGTGGCTCACAGTGAGGTGGTTTCTATGTGTGGGTTTCAGTTCATTTGTCCTGATGTTGTGAGCTTGTATTGTAGTGGTGTGTACTGTTGGGAGTACATGGTAGAGGAGAGATGTTTATGTCCAAGAAATTTAACTTGATCTCTCTGCTTAAAGCTTCCATGACATCCCAGCAGTGTCACGATCTCATTACCAAATTTCTACCACACAGGCATCTTGGAAGCAATTCTCAAAGCACAACACATGCTACAGTGCTTTGTAGAACTTTAAAAACATTTAATTTTACTTTGAATTATGTGGTTCTGACTTTCCTGGGATCTGTTCATGTGAGCCCAGTTGCCTGTGGAGGTCAGAAAAGAGCAAAGAGCACTGGATCCCTTGGGGCTGGAGCTCCAGGTGGTGGTAAGCTACCTGACATGGATATTTTTGAAATTCAACTTGGACCCTATAAAAAAGTAGTAATATACTGAGACATCTCTCTAGTGTTTCATGTATTTTTTATAAGTTAAAGGATTATATTCTAAAGTAATGGCAAAAAGTAATGAATATGAAATAAGGTAGTAGTAACATAGCCACTTATAATCATCACGTGTTATTATGCTATGTTCATAGTTGTGTGTGCACTTCTGTATGACTGACAGTATGGTACATTTGTCTATCACAAGTACATGGATTCCACATTGCTTCAAAAGTGTAAGGTCTGCCTTTGGCTGAAACACTCATTCAACTGCGCATGGCTGATCATCCAGACATCAGAGAATTCAGAGTGGTATTGGAAATCATATATTGGTGAATTGAACAGCATTGTTCATTGCTGTTGGTGGTAAGAAAGACATCTAATTGTGCATTGTTTCAAGAGTAATAATGACTTGCATTTTTACTCTTCATACATAGCACCTGCGTGTCAAGCCAGCCTTCCCACTGAGCCATCAGACCTGCACAAAGAGTCCATCGGATCAGCAGCGGCTGATGTATTTATCTGTTTCCCGGGTATGTGCTCTTCAAAGAACACTGAAAACTTAGGACTTGTTTTTAATCTCATGTCTCACTGACAATGTTCTGTGACTGATCGTATTGCCTTGGTTCCTGTACTGTAAAATTTAACTAATGACTAATCCTTTCCTCAGTGTTAATTGGTGGAGGGCAGGTAAAGACAAGAAATATTATTACTGTAGCATCTCCAAAGCCACAGGAAGATTTATCAGAAAGGCAACTTGTCTCCCAAGGGGGGAACAAAGATCAAAAGTTGACACATTTCTAAAACCAGGCATAACTATACTTCTATCTCGGTTTTAGTGTAAAGGCCAAAATTCTCTGATTCTTTCAATCTGGGAAGTTTCAGATCATGGCGAAATATAAAGTATATGAGGGGTACACGATCTTTCTTATAGAGATCACTTTAAAGAGTGCTTTGCAGTTAAGAGTTGATTAATATATCGTATTATCGTCACTTTGAACATAACTGACACTTTGGATAGAGACAAAGGTGGGCACACCTATAGTCATATACAGTGGTGAGTGCTAAATAAGGCAGCTTTCATCTCTCAGCTCTAGGTCCTTTGATCCAGGTCTGAATTTGGGTTTTCAACAACATAAGCAAAAAAAATGACTGTCTAAGAAGTTTCTGGTGAGGCAGAGAGGCTTTGAAACTTTTCTTTTAATGGCTTTGAAGTAAGCGCGAGTGGGGCAGCTTCAGGAATTTGAGACTAGCCCTGATCACTTGCACAAGGACAGGACTCCCCGTTGAGACAAATAATAGAAAACACAGTTCAGTGGTTTTTGTGGACTCTTGGGGGGAAATTCACAGCAAGTTTCTCTCTATGCAAAATCCTAACACTTCCCTGGGCTTGTCCCTAGGCTGTGCCCCTATGGAGGTAGGAAGCAAGTATCCTTGATCTAAGTGACTTCAGCTTCACAAGTGTATTGTAGAGGGTGACAGAGAACCACCAATGGTTGTAAATGGGGATTTAATGGGGAAAACAAAGCTAATAAACATTTTACTGTTTTCCTCTAAAAGGCTGATGTTGCTAATTATGTATGTTTTAGACAGATGAAATGAAATGAAAATAGAATAGCCATTTTGTGGTAATAGGACATTTTGGAAATAACTTACCATCCATTGTTTTCTCTTACATATAAGATAATATGGTCTAGAGTAGCTAAACTGTTTGGCTGAGATAAACAGTAGTAGTCAAGCTAAGACTAAGACCCGTTGTCGTGATTATTGCCTACATGGTAACAAGACAATTTACCTCTCATTAAGTGGCCAGTGGGGGAGACATATAAAACATGACATATATTATTTGATTAAAGTACATTCATGAGCAACTTTATGATGGGAATATGTTCTGAGAAATGAGTCATGAGGTGATTATGTTATTGTGTGAATATCAAGGGTATGCTCTCATAGATTAAGATCAACACGATTTAATTCAGACTAATAGGATTGTACCCAATCAAAATTGTACCTGTGCTCTGCCCCTGGCCAAATCCTTGGTATTATATCAGTAAATTCAGGTCTCTGTTGTGCATATTAAGTCTATTAAGAAAATGTTTGTAACTATGAAGACTAAGTATTCTTGAAAATAGGTAAAACATTTCTTCTGGAAGAATTAGAACCAAATTACATAATGATGGAAGTGAACTGTGGGGAAATGCTGAAATATCAGGTTTCTTTTGTTCACATTTCTCTGCACTAAGGCTAGCCACTCCAGAGAGACCCAATCCAAGATGGCTGTCTTTGCCTGTTATACTGAGTAAGGGTTGCAAAGGATGAAAGAAGAACTCTGAAGGCTCAGCCTTTGAGGGAGGATGGATGGATGCTGTTTCATCTCCATTCAAAGCTGCTTCTCTTAGCACACTAACTGTAACTCAATGCAGACAATGGGAGAAATAAAGAGCCAAACATGCACAAAGCAATTTGTCCTCCTGAGACTGTTTTTTTTTTTTTTTTTTTTTTTTTAAACTTACAACTTTAGGCTCAGAAAGTAGAATCTGATATTTTTGTCTCCTAGTTTTCTATGCCATAGTGAGGTAGACCATACAGTAAAATACAAAAGCCCCCCCTAGCCAACAGCATCCAAGCTGTTAGTGAATGGAGTCTCCATTTGGATCACAAAGAGGTTCTAAATAAAGACTGGTGCAGTAATATCTTCCAGGGCAGAATCAAACATGCTTTACATGCACAGAGCACATGAGTCTCTGAGGGAAACTAGGAAGGGAGAAATTATTCTTCAGCTCTCATTCACAATTGTCTGGGAAGCTGGAAGAGACAGCAGAGGTCCAAAAGTTAATGCTTTCTAAGACTCCGTCCCTGAAGCAGTCAATCACAGCTAGCCTTTAATATCCAAAAGGGACTCATTTCAGGCCCCTAGTGGACACCCAAATTCACAGTTGTTCAAGGCCCTTATATACATTGACGAGCTATTTGCATAAAATCTACACAGTCCTCTCAAGAGCATCAGAGCCGCTGTTGATTTCTGTAGTTCCCAGTGTAGTGTAAACTACATGTGATTCATGGTTTTCTCCATTGCTTACAAGATAGTGAACAAGGAAAACAGACAACAAGAAAACAAACACAAGTGTTGGGAACGATTCAATGCTTTAAAGTATTGTTTTTAACAGAGTCTGGCTGACTGTAAACATATGAGGATACAAGACAGTTGTATGGAAAGGGAGCATCATTTTAAAGAGCCCTGATACCAATCACACAACATATGTGGAGAATTTCCTAAGAACCAGAAGTATCATCGTCATACATTTTATGTTCTCCTCGTAAATTTAATAAAACTGCACTCAAATAAAAATTTAGATGCCATTCAATACTGACAGTTGTAAAGTATTAGGCTGAAGATTTAACTACAGTTTCCATGTATCTCTCTATTTATACCTGTGAAGGTATTGAGTGATGTTTGGGTTTCTAAGATTCAGACTGATGTGTGATGAGGGCTAAGTACCCACTGCATGTCACTGGCTGTTTTCCTTCAGGTTCCCCAGTTTCTCCCACCATTTGCTTTATTTTTAGACCATGTTTATGTTAACATAGTAGAAAATATAAGTATACCATAGAGATGGAGCCTTAGTTAAAGGTCTAAAATCAAGGAAGAATTTTAAACTGAAGGAAAATTAAAACTGGATATTGAGGGGAAACAGTACACGGAGATTTGGAGGGTAAACACACGCAGGTCTAGGCCGGAGGTGCAGCGTTTGCACTTCTAGCTCCACAGCAGTTTGAGCAACAAATAAAAAAGGAAACCGTAGTCATGGGAGAATCCCTGAGTGTTCAGGAAAGCAGACGCAGTTCTGACATGAGTGACCCCAGGCTTGGTAGGAGATAAGATTCTATATCAAATGTTGGAATGAATTACAGTCCCCTCAATTGTACATTGGAGGGCTACTCACAGTGCGGTAAAAGATTCAAGATCTGTGGGCATCAAGCCATGTCCAGAGAGTCTAATTCATACTCCTTTTAACATCACTGAAGATAATTCTCTGACACCTGATTCTTTTTCAAATTTGGCAGGTGTCTAATAGGGGGCCTTAAGCCCTGAAAGGCATTCAACCTCCTTCCTACAGTCTCAGGACTCTCCCTGCTGGACCTGCCGTGCTCACTACTATACATCACCAAGCAGGTTTATTTTAAGGACACAGGAGTAATATAATGACTTGAGCAGGGTGAATCAGAGAGGCTGCAAAATCATCGCACAACATGCCGTTCTCCTTTCAGGTGTGGCTTCCATGTGGATTGCCCAAGGCTCTCAGATCTGTGCATATTTGGACCATGCAACCTTGATTTATCCTCTGCTAACCATGTGTTGCAAACACAAATACCTCCCTCTGCTTCTTGGGCAGGAGGGGTTGTGAATATTTATGATAGTCACGATTCTGGCTTCCATGTCTGTCACTGTTGCTCAACTCTGAAAGCCAGAGAGCAAATCACTGCGAATCTGGCCTTCAATATGGCAGACAACTGCTTTCCTGTCCTGTTTAATAAATCGTGTTTCTTTCATATGAAAATGAACAGAGGTAAAGTGCTCCCAATTTTATGGGGCAGCGATTTCCAGTAGTAAGATGGGATCTCAACTGAACAACAGGGCTGTTTGAGGCATGTTTCCAGGAAGTCCTGCCTTGTATTTCAGAATGAACGTGTTAATCCATGCTAATCTGCTTCAATCTCTGAAAACAATTACATTTAGTTTACAACCCACCTGGCTGGCCGACTACTATTATGAATATGCCCCATTGCTTACACACTTTTCCTTTATTGTACCTGCAGGCAGAGGAAAAGCAAATAAAAGGGTAATAATGGTGAATTTGATTAAAGTTGCTCAATGCTATATGCAACAGTTTCAGATAGATCAATTTCAATGTCTGAATTTTTAATCGGTTTTAGCAAATTATCCATCTACAATATGAAAAAAATACAATACCGTGTGAGTATTACACTGGACAATTGCTTTCCACATTTTTTTGCAAAGTACAGCTATCTTATTTTAATCAGAAAGCTTTCCAAGTTTTTTTTTTAAATATCTGATATAAACGCACTCTCAGAATGATTGTATGCACATTCCTAAATAGTATCCTTTAATATCAGTGGTGGGTTATTCCTGGGTAAGCAATGACCTCTTGGGGCCTAATTACAAAACATGTTCTCTGTCTTTGCGGCATTTATTCTGTTATCTTTGGAGATCAAATGTATTGCAATGTTTTATGACCAAAAAAAGTTTGATCAACTCTTTAAAGTATGACCTAGGGGCCACTCACTGCACGTTCCCAGGTCTCAAGCAACCTAAATTGATGAATAAAATGATTGATCAAGAAAAACATTTTGTTTTTGTTTTTTTTATTGGATATTTTATTTATTTACATTTCAGATGCTAACCACTTTCTCCGTCCCCCCAGAAGCCCTCTATCTCATTTCATCCTGTTTCTGCTTCTATGAGGATGTGCCCCTACCCACCCACTCCCCCCTCCCTGCCCTCAAATTCCCCCATACTGGGCAAGCAGCCTTCACAAGACCAAGGATCTCCTCTCCCACCTATGCCCAACAAGGCCATCCTCCACTGCATATACAGCTGGAGTCATGGGTCCCTCCCTATGTGCTCCCAGGCTGGTGGTTAGACCCTGAGAGCTCTGGTTGTTGGTATTGTTGCTCTCCCCATGGGGCCGCAAACCCATGGGGCCGCAAACCCTGTCAGCTCCTTCAGTCTTCTCTCTAACTCCTCCATTGGGAAGAAAACCTTTAATTAATTTGGATTCTATCCAATCCATCCAGTAGTTCACCTACTAGGTTCCAGACAATGTGCTATTTTCAATACACCATGAAGCAAAACAAAGGACAAACAAACAAACAAAAACCAACACAAAACATGGAGCTTATTTTAGCAGGACTAAGATAACAAATATATGTATGTATATATACATACATGCGTATACATATATATCATATACATAATATACATATACATCATACACATATACATATATATGGTTTAAGAGAATGGTATTGACTATTGAGATGGGAATATGCTAAGGAAACTTATAATTCAAAACAGATAAGTATAAGCAGATTCTGTAATGTAAACATTTTTTGTGTTGGCCATTCTTCATGAAAACCTCAAGAGTATTCTCACCTACACATTTGCACTGAAATTGTTTTCAATAATAGGCCCTAACTTTTCTTTTCTCTACAGTAAGTTGAAAATGCAGAAGGACATTGTATCTAGGAAAAGATGGAATGACAACCAACAATAAAGTGAATGAGCATCATGTCTGGCCTGAGAGATGCTGCAATGTTCTTAGCATCATAGGTAAGAAAGAAGGTTGCTATGGGCTGAATACTTATGTCCGCTCACAGTTCAAATATTCACACCACATATCTAATGTAAAGGTTTTGGGAGCTGGGACCTTAGAGAAAAGTAGGTCATTAGTGTGGAGCCCTCACAAATGGATTAATGCCCTGATAAAAGAGATACCTCAGTAGAAGCTTCTTCCCAGTTTTACCATAGTGAGGACAGAGAAGATGTGCTTATCCACCACCCAGGAAACAGTTCCTCTCTAGACAACTAAACATATGAGCACTCTAATGCTGGAGCTTCTCTCCCCCAGAACCTTGAGGAATTAGATTCTGTTATTTATAATCTGCCCAGGAATGGTACTTTTGCCATGACAGCTGAAGAAACTAAGAAAGAAATGGGGAAACCAGGATGCATACCCGTCCTTGGGTTTAGATTCCCTTGTATACTGAACACTTTTTCTCTCACTCTACACTT
Source organism: Rhabdomys pumilio (assembly GCA_030674055.1). Classification (NCBI taxonomy): domain Eukaryota; kingdom Metazoa; phylum Chordata; class Mammalia; order Rodentia; family Muridae; genus Rhabdomys; species Rhabdomys pumilio. The sequence goes on along the minus strand of JANHMN010000001.1, from coordinate 255,122,456 downwards.
GTACCTATGAGCTGGCTGTGAGTACTACAGACAGTACCTTGAGACTCAGTGAGAGAACAGCAGCGAGAAGCACAAGAAGGTATTTATTGGAGAATGTTGGACAAGAGGGGGCTTGAGAGGAAAACACACTTCCTTCTATGAACGCGCTCTGGGGTATAATGAGCTTGAGAACAATACATGTTAATCCCAAAACAGAAATTGTTATTTTGCCTGAACAACAAAACAACAGCAACCGATTTCTGGACAGGGGGCTGGGTTTGGGGGTGAGGGAGGTTCCTGGCTCCAAGTGTGTTTGCCTGAGTAAATGAACAACATGTTACTGCTTAATCCTGGGATTAGCCTTCAAAGTTAAGCTGAATAAGAGATTTTTGCCTTCAAAAAAAAAAGAAGTAAACAAAATGTAAGGGTCTTTGTTGTCTTGTTTTAAAAATCTTTAATCAAGAGAACTCTAAGGTTGAGCCAAGAATTCTGGTTAAACCTTGTGCTTAAAATTCTAAAGATATTTAGAGCATCAACGTTGGGTAATAAACATTGTGGTTCAAAGACTGCTGAGCACGTCTTGGGGCAGTGAGTTTGGGACTTGTCTCCCTTTTATTCTAAACTTATCTGGACCTTTAACTTTTTGGCATGTGGCTTCACTTCCAGTTTCTGCCCCAAACTTCCAAAGTAAAAGGAGAAAACTCGTTGCCCCGCGGCAATGTCCCACCTCAGCGACTCCTCTCCATTTTCTTCAACTGTCACTCTCACCACAGGCTCAGAGGTCATCAGTCACCTTAGTTATTTGCATCTAGGATGCGGAGTGTATGTGGAGTATTTGTTTTCTTCTTTGGATCCTCACGGCATGTCGACATAGCAGGCTCAGGTCCTTAGGTGGGATCTCATGTCTGTGCTACACTGTGTTTTTAAAAACAGTATCAGCATGTGCTTTGAAATTATGTATAACCTATAACCCACTCAGAGACAACAGCTAGTGTCTGAGGTGATCAAGGGTCAGTTTCTAGAAGCATCTTCACTGTTGAAATCTCATTGCATTACATGTTCATTAACAAAAATGGATTTATCAGCTGTTTCCAGTTTGGTGAAATGAAACCTCAGAAGAAGAGCTGATGAACCACTGTAACCACGGATAGGAAAGCATCTGAGAGCATCCCGTCCACGATCTGTATGTGTTGGTAACAACACCATGTGCCTACTGGCCTTACCTGTACATGCTAATAACAACACTGTGTGCTTACTGGCCTCTGTGTTTGAGCACTGCCACCTCCTAGGTGAGCATTGTCTGATTCCAGGTGAGGTTGGCTGGTTCTGTGTTATCTAAAGAGTCAGACATCCAGGTAAAAGGTCATCTCGAACTGCTCAGGGTGTATAGGAATAGGGTGTGTGATACACACACACACACACACACACACACACACACACACAGATTTGCATATGAAACTGGTATGCCAGATTCTGGCAGGGTCTGGCTTTGCCTGCAACTATTATCTAGGGCATATTTCATAAATCCCCAAAACATGTAGTCCCTGGGAACAACAAAATATCCTAATAGTTGCTTAACTGTTAAGCTCTGGTAAGTTCGAGAACAATAAGGCTTATCTGTTGAATGACTAGCGGCTTGAAGGAACGTTCTCTAGCAGACACAGTTGACAGTTAAACACTGGTAGATACTAGGTTGGCTCTCGGTTGGAAGATGAGAAACCTAACAAATCAGCAAGTCGTTCTGGTCATCTTACTTTAAGTATTTGTGTCTCCAAAGCTGTACTAAATGCAGAGGACAGATGAACACTGCTGTCGAATTTCTAAAGTGAGCTACATGGAATGTGGAGGACATCCTGCCTGTCAGGAACTCGCTTTCCTACAAAGTGAATGTTTTAAGAAATACTTGTCTACAGTACTTTTCTCCTATTTAAAGACTAGTGAAACTCCTGCTACGATTTGTTTGAGTTATTTATGATACAAATTAGACTTTACGTACAGGGTTTTGAGGTAGCTGTCAGACTCTGTGGGTGTGTTCCAGATACTAAGTGAAGTTATAAAATTAACTTACACTCAGCCTTTATCTCCAGTGCATTTGGAGTAAAGCCAGTCTCCGTTTAAAACCTATACAACTAAATGCTATCCTGTCTTTTATCAGCTGTCCTGTTTAATTATTTCTGGTCTTTGTGTGATCCAGACCATGTGCTCAGTTAGACACATTTGGTTTCTGTCAATTCTCTTTCATCCAGTAAGCCTGCTGCTTTTGAAGGTCACACATTCAAACATTTATTCAAAGAACCACCCTGGCACTACACACAGGAAAAGCAGGCTAAGTATGTGACATATTTCACATGGGAAGTTGCTAGTGCCTGTGTTTCTCTTTCGAGTATAGGATTTGCTCTGCATTTACCAGTGACAGAAAACGAAATGTGGTCCTTTCCTTCATTGGACTTAATTAGTCATTTTATGCTACTTAACATTTCATAGAAACTCACAACACAGACAAACACAGTCCTGGATAGAATTGCAGTGGCCAATACAGAGACATACAGAGTCTCCGAGTCTGTATTAGTTTAAGGTTTTTGGTGGTCGTTGTTTTGTTTTTGTGGGTGTTTGTTTGCTTTTGCAGAGGGTTTCTCTCTGTGTAGCCCTGGATGTCCTAGAAATCTATCTGTAGATAAGGCTGGCTGTGAACTTAGATATTTGTCTGACACTAGAGAGCTAGGATTATAGGTCTGGACCACCATTGTATGGGCAATTATATTAGTTTTAATGGACATTGAACAATTACTTCCTGGTAAAATAAAAAAATAATATTCTAGGTGTTTTTATCTTTCAATAGAACCAATTTGGGTAAATATATATATTTATGTATATTATATAAATATGTATATTAAAAATATACATACTCAGAAACTACATTTTAAAAAGAGAAATGAAAGTAGAAGAGAGATTGAGAAGTGGCCAATGGGGCCAATGGGTGGAGAAGACAAACAAGAGAGGGTAAGAGGAGGGTGAACATTATAAAACCACATTGTACACATGTATGTAAAAGTAAGATATCCATGGTTTTATACAATTAGCATACACTAATAAAATTTAAAGGCAAAGTAAATACATGTTTTGGCATATTGTGAGAGCATGGTATGCATGAGTATGTGTATGCGTGTTTACATGTGTGTGAGTGCTATGTGAAGGTTTACATTCATGTGTAATCATTCATGAGGAGTCCAGAGGTTGATGTTGGGTACCTTCCGCAGTTTTCATCCATCTTATTGAGGGAGTGTCTGTGAGCGACCCCCGAGCTCAACAATTAAACTAGGGTATTGTGCCAGCTTGCCTTGGAGATGCCCTGTCTTCTTCCTCTGAGTTCTAGAGTTACAGCTAGGCCTCCGTGCTTATCTGGCATTGACCTGAGTCCTGGGACCTGAACTCTAGCCAATCTTTATGTGTCAAGTACTTTAACCACCTAACCAACCCCTTATTCATCTTTGAATAGAATTAAAAATCTCTTATAGAACGAAGTATTAACTTTGCTCTAACAAATTATATTATAGATGTAAATACATGGGATTCCAGCAGGAAAATGCATCTTTAGCAGTTGCTGAGAAAATCTAACCATAGTTTTACAGTTTCTGAAATTTCAGGTACCATTAATGATCTTCCCCAGAACAGGCTGATGGCCGCTTTGATTCTGTCTTATCAAGAATAAAGGCTTTGGATGAAAGTATGAAGAATTGCTGACTTAGAAAACATGTTTTCTGTTTTAACTACTGGGCCACTCAAATTGGATTTAAGTGTTAGGGGAGAAACTACCATCATGCTAATGGTTTATCCAATATTGATCATTAGTACTTCTACTGAATTTTTCTCTAATTAAATATACATCTACTCCTCCTGAGAATAATTATAATAACTATAGGAGATTTGTTTATCTTAACAAGATTACATTGTTAAAATTTGATATGCTTCTTCCAAATTCTCAGACGCTGACTGACTTCCCTAGCTCTCCGTCCTTCAGGAATCCTTGAAGACTTAGCAGAAAGGACAAACTATCACTTTCAGGGACCAGTGAGTAAAGAAACATGATTATTCATTAACGTATTTTCAAAGTGACATTCTGCAAATGTACTGAATTTACTTGCATAATTTTTTTAACTACATGATCATTTTTATTAACCCCCAGATAACAGACTGGCATGTGCCTAAGGCTATATGTTCATGCAAATGTCTAAGATAGTAGATTATCCGTAAACTCCCTAAGATTAACTATGTGAGACGCGTGCGGTCCTGGCTTTATGATCTGTCAGAGGATGCTCTGGACATAAGATCATCACTGTAACAAAAGTTTGTCGAGCTATTTCTCTCTTCTTTGGCTACTTAACAGTAAAGGAAGTGAGAGTAGTATTGTAAATATTGCGAGCAGTCACATGCTCATGTTCGATGTAGGCAGTTCTTGGATGTTTGCTTGGCAGAGACAGTGAGAAACTGTTAGTTGTGAGCCATTCAATAAGATATGCAGTAGACTGAAGTACAAGGTTGACCCAGGAGCTGGAGCACAACAGAGGGAGCAAGCGCCTGTGGGATTTGGAGACTCAAGAACATCTCTTAAAAGTGCTGCACGGGACAATGCTGCTAGATGGTGACCCTGCACCTAGTGTGCTGTGTGGATTGAGACTCTCGCCTCCCCTACCTGGCTACCTACATTATGTTTGTATGTTGAGGAGCAGCATTAAGTGTTCCATTTTAAATTATGGTGCAACAGAGAAGCTGCACAGAGTATAAATCTTGTGGCCTTGAGGATCTTGGGCAACATAACTGAACTTGTACTGTGCTTAGATATCTTCTATTCCATCCTGTCTCAATGTGGTTTAAGGCCAGGCAGCTCTGTTCTCATAATCCTCCTGTCTAATCGTAAACCAGTGGGGCCTGAGGACATTGTTTCCTCCTTTTAGAAGCTCCGAAGTATCAGACATGAGACCTTAGAGAACGAGAAGGCAGATCTTCCCTAAAGTAGTCAAAGAAAGGGGTTACAGGAAGTCAAAAGATACTGCTCTAAAAATCCAGAAAGGGCTACGAGAATGGCAGAACACGGGAAGAGCAAAGAACCAATTCTCAGGATTCTGCACAGGAGACTGACATCCACACACCCGGAGAAACAGAGGGAGCCACGCTGCCCTCTGGCTTGTCTCCCTTTGACTGATGAGGAAGCCAAGGAAACACGCTCTGATGAGATCAGAAGTTGCTTGTCTGGGGCTGTGGTGAGGAGATGCCATGCCGCTGGTGTAAGCTGTTTCCATTTCTGCAATTCTGGACAAGATCCCCAATAGAGACTTATTTTTAGACTATTCAAGGGCAACTAATTTAATTTTTCTAGGGATAGAACTCCCACCTCCCAGGAACTTTTCAAAAGAATCCATGATTTCAAACTAGTTAAATCTACTCACTAGGGTTTATTGGACAAACAGTAAAATTATGACTTTTAAAAAAACAATCCAAATTCAGGAAACAGTCACTGCTAAAACTCTTAGTGACAACCCAACGTGTACTTCAATTTGGTTTGGTTTATGAAAGACTCAGAGAGTGACAAACTTTTCTTCAAACCACAGGATTATTAAGGGATCCAAAAAGCCTTGTATCAAAATCACGTCAAAAGACATAATGATGAGATAAATGCCATCTACTGCAGCTTCATTGATTTGAATGAAAACTGGTGCCTGTTTTGATGCTGAGGGAGGCTGACTGTCTTTTACCATGAGCACAAGTTTCGGCCTTTTTCTTTCTACAGGATTCTCTTTCCCCTCCTTTCCTTGCTCATGAGGAAAGTTCTCAGCATCATCTTCATCCCTCTTGGGGAGCTGAAACTAATAATTTAAAGCACAACTCTCCAGGCTTGGGTTTTAATGAGAAGATTCTGTGTATGAGTTAGGATAACCTTGTGCTAGAAAATAGCTCCCACCATGATTAGGTCAAATGTTTATTTCTTCTGGTGTCCTTGTGGGAGACAAACCTTAATTCTGAAGACTAATTGTACCTGTAGTAAATATTAATATTGTGAAAGACATTCATCTTTTATGTTTTCAGTGTGGAATGAATTTTGTAGTATATGTGCGTGTGTGTACTTATATACATGAGTGTGCATTTATGATGTGTGCATATGAAGGTACTTAGTGTCATGTGGCTTCCAGGACCACATTTCATTGAAGTTCTCTGAAACAGTATGGACAAGACATACTTACTTTAAAGTCAAAACCACTTCTCTAATGATTGACATTGACAGACTGATACAAGACATTCTGCAGATTTCCCACAGGTCTCTTGACCACATGATAAACAGGTTCTTATAAAGGGCAAATACACGGTGGCATAGTTGACTCTGTGAGCCACATGGTGTAGATAACCTCTTCTGAACTCTCTTATCTGAGAGGAGGGTTGGAAGGTCAGTAAGATGCTTGTTGAGGTTTCAAATAGAAGGAAAGGATGGCCTGGGTCTCTGGGGATGCTGGTGGCTGGCAGCCAACAGTGTCAGCAGGCAGGATTATTTGAATCAATGGTTATCCATTGTGGCTCCTATCAGCAGCATCAGCAGCATCAAGTGCTTGTTAGAAAAACAGGATCCCCACAACAGAGCTACTGAATTACAAGCCCAGTCCTCTGTGGTTTATCAAGTCCTCTACGTGGCACCACAGATCTAAGACCTGCTCACCAAGTTTCACCTTTCAGCTTTGCTGGTAAGCCTGGGATTTCTGAGTAGCAGCTGGCCATTTGCCATGAGACTGGTTCTATCTAGGGTCACATGTTCTGACAATAGCGCTAACGAAGCAGTGTTTGGGCTTAGAATAGTGGTGCGGGTTTCCATGTCCAGAGTAAAGTAGGTAATTGAGGTATCCCCAACAGGGAACCCTAGCAACTCCTATCAAAAGTCATACTGGTAGCTGCTGAACATAGAAGAAGCTAGAAGTGAGTTACGCTCTTTCACCTGTAGTAGGATGTTTGCAAACATCTAAGTTACCATCTTAACAAAATATGTTCTGCTCAAACTTTCCTTGAGGAGACACCCCTCATTATAATGGGAATCTTTAATTCCACTAATACATTTAAAAAATATCAACACAGAATATTGCCAGTCTCAGGAGCCAAATGCCAATGTGAAAAATCTTACCATTAATAGCACAAACTGGAATACCTTTGCAAACCAAAGGAGGAGATTTGCAATTATGTTTCCAAAGAAGGATTTCTCTGGGTTAACTGTACATGGGTCAGATTGAAACAAGGATCTTGGCTAATTATTTTGTTTCTCTTGAAAAATCATCTGAAGTTTTAATGAGAAACATTTAAAAGAATGAAGTTGAAAATGTAAAATAAAATGAAAACAACTAGTACCTTTGCACTTTTTGGTCAAATATCCTATACTTTGGATGGTGGAGACGGGTCAGAGAAGAAGAAAGCTTGCTCTGGAGGCACAAGGACCTGAATCCCTTAAAAAAGCAGGGTGCAGAAGCAAGCAACTGTATCCACAACAGCACAGGCAGCAAGGACTGCTGGGGCATTCTGGTACTAACTTCTATCCAGGTTCAGAGAAAGAGCCCGCCTAAGGAAATAAGACAGAGAGTGGTGGAGGAGGTAACCTACCATCCTCTTCTGGCCTCCACACAAGTGAGAGTGGGCTAGCACAGCACACACACATGGATATATCACATACACACACCACAGTCACACATACACACATACACAAACACAAACACACGTCCCTCACACCCACATATGCATGCATGCACCAAGCGTGCACACAGACACAAACCATTATTTGTGAACAGTGACTATAGTCCGTACTCCGATCCAGTTATTCATCCAAATTGCCCTCGGGATTATCACGGGTCCCTCTGATTTCCACTTTAGTACCCGGGTTGAAAAGCGCTGCTTCCATTACACTGCCCTGAACGTAGTTCGAGAGTTTAGCTACACTGAGCAGCAGAATCACGATGCATCTGCACAATTTCCTGCGCTTCTGTTGCTAAGATGTGGCGATCCTGTCAATGGCCCATGACAGTCATTCTCTTCAAAAAATGAAGCCACTGGTCTTAAGATCCTCTAAAAACCTTTCTGACATGCCGGTTTGGCAGCTGCTGAGCGCTGAGCAAATGGAAGGTAACGCCTCAGCTCTCTAAAGTGGATGTACATGTGGGGTGCCACATTAGAGCAGGTGGAGAATGAGCAAAGGAGGAAAAAGGGGTTCCCCCCTCCCACTTCCTCAGTGGCCAGGGAACCAAACCCTCCTGAGAAAGAGCTTTAAGGAAGACCATTTACAATTGGGCTTTTAGGCTCTGACTCTGATAGAATTAATTTCCTGGCTCAGAAATGGGATTAGGAAAATGAAGATTTGGTTTGGAGGAGGAAGGTAGAGAAAATGTGTGTGTGTGTGTGTGTGTGTGTGTGTGTGTGTGTGTGTACATATCACAAACATATACTTTTCAATGCACACTTACTGGTTAAACTGTGCGGAGCAGACTCTTGAAGGACATGCTGTTGAAAATTCTAGAGATCCAGAATCTTAGCAAAGTTTTAAAGTAGCTGCATCACCTTAGATATATTCTAAGTGTAATTACTGCTTTCCCAATCCTAAAGCTTACATCTGAATCTCCATCCTAAAGCTTACATCAGAATCTCTATCCCATAACGACATCAGCTCCACAGCACAGTCTGAGGCGGCTTGTAACCTGGCCCTAACCATTCTCAATAAATGCGCTCTGAGGCTTCTCTATTCCCCTCATCTGTGGTCTTTCCTCTGTGCTCTAAGCTCAGAGAGACCATTTTTTTTTTTTTTGCAAGCAGGACAAACATCTTGATTGCGCCATAGCTTTGCATTTCTACCCATTGCTGAGTGGTGACACAGTCTGCATCCCAACTCAATCTCTAGTTACAATGTAGGGTTCAATTCACATATCACTACCCATGAAAAATTTTTTTTTAACTTAATAAGGGTAATATTTACCTGTTGCACCTGTTTATGCCATAGGACTTTCATTTCATGTATTTGGACTTCAGTATGATAATATAATTCATAATTAACAATTTATGCATCGTCTACACCACCAAGTGGGAAGTCTTGTGTTCAGAGGACTTATTATATTGTCTTAGACACACTGCTATATATAGCAGACTTCCATGTATTTATTGAATACTCTTGAATCACTAAATCTTTCATGTAACTAACGGTATTAATTTCATTTTTATAATAAGTCTTTCATAAGAAACATGCATTTTTAAAAATCTACAAAGTTAGAAATTTATTTATACAGTTTAAAATACTATAGACTCAAATCCTCTGCAGCAGATTTAAATGGTGAGACAGCTCCAACTTCTGTTTGATATGGGATGGGTTGGCATCTATGTAAAAGTATACGGTTCTTCTTTTTAAAAGAACAATTACGTCTTCTAGTTGAGAGCCTAGTAATTTCATACAGTCACGACATTCTGTTGTTTAGAGCAGCTTTTAAAACTATTCCTTTAATTATAGTATTATGTTTTAGGTGCAATCTTTAAACATATCCAGCTATTTGCGGTTTGCCAAACAAATATTTCCATTTTTGAAGTACTTATATCTTGGGAAACAAATGAATTCACATAATTTTCAGAGAGAGAAAACCCCAAACTAACAACAGTGTATGCCTTAGGTGCACATGGTTGCAGATGAGATTTTAAATCAGATTCGTATTCCATAGAGGGCAATCATCTTCCAGAGTTGCTGAAACGCCCTCATGCTTTAAACAGGGCTTGGGACGGGCTTCGTAAGTCAGATGCAAGCACAGTACACTTTCTGAGGATCAGTGATGGATAGGTTTAAAGCATCATGTTGTGTTAAGATCACAATGCATTTAAAAACTTGACACCTCAACCTTATTAGTCTACAAGAAGCATGGAAGTTTCGGCAATCCTATTCATCAAGGCGAAGCAGCTTATTAAAACCTTCTAATTATTAAGGCAGAGCAATCAATCTAGCAATATTCTATTACCTAGCTCCATGCCCTTGAGAAAACTTTGAGAAATTTGGGCTACATTGAGAGTATATTGTGCCTACTTTGGTCAAAAGTTGATATATGTTTGAAGTAAATAGTTTTGGGTTTTTGTCATTGCAGATAATGCTACTTTTATGCTTGGTGTGGATTGCTGGTGGGGCGGGGGAAAGCATTGGATTGGCCTGGTTTAGCTTTAAAACAGAAGGATAGATTTATAAAACTACTAGATAGGTTATGAAAACCTCTGGTACTCACTGCAATGAGATTGATTCTCACTGAATGATACCATGCATGATTTCACTGCCAGAGGGACCTGGGAACATTCATAAGCACTGAGCTGATGAATATCTGTCACAAAGCCTAAGACTCCCCCTCAGAAAAGTGGCAGAGTTCTTGAACTCTTTCTAGCTTGTCTCCTCAAGTAGCTGAGGAGACAGAAAAATCATGTTGCTGCTAGGTGAACATGCTTATAATCCCTTGGGAGACTGAGGCAGGAGAATTGCAAATTTAAAATCTCCCAGGAGCTGCACAAAAGACCTCACCTGGAAAACAAAGTGAAACTAAACAAAACACCAACCCAAACCAAACCAAAGCAAGCCAGAAGCCAAAATTTCTGAAGATGAAGTAGGAACTCATCCCTGGATTCAGGTAACCAAGTAGTCTGTGGCTACCAAGTGTGCTGATTGGTAAAACCAAACCAAACCAAACCAAACCAAACCAAACCAAACCAAACCAAACCAAACCAAACCAAACCAAACCAAACCAAGCCAAACCAAACCAAACCAAACCAAACTAAACCAAACCAAACCAAACCAAACCCTTATTAGGAGTCTCAGGTTTGCTACTAATAATCTCATGATGTGGTGATGGACTATTCTAGAAAAGTCCAACATGGTAGTAGAACTATGGTACCACTCCAGGATGCCCATGGGGGCTGGGGGAGTGGCAACAGTACTAATAACACACAACTAGGCTACTACTGACACCACTAGCATATGTGAAGCCCTACCACGTGTGCAAGGCACATAGCTTTATCCAATTTTCACAATAATTTATGTAACAGGCAGTATTTTAAAATCCATAATACAGAAGATAAAAGAGGCCAGAAGAAGATGCTGTTATTCATTAATTTATTCAACAAATATGTATTTGGAATGTAATATGTAACAGAAATAGTTGCTAGACATACAGAAATCAGATAGCACACCTCCAAAATCATGAGACAAACCAAAAGTGCACAAGGAAAAACGTGAGAAAGAGGTTAGAATATAAACTGTGAGAAACAAGAGAGAGAAACAGAGTTTGAGCAGTCAGATTTGCAATAACCAAGTTTCCAGGTGAAGCCTTCTTGAGAAAGAAATTTTTGAATTAAACCTCAATAACTCTAATGACGCTAGCATGTGATATATGAAAGAAGGGCAGAGTAAGGACAAGGATTTCACCTTTGAGGCCTGATGTAAAGAATTCCCTTTAAATCAAAACAGTCTACCCTAGAGAGATGCTTTTAAGATTCCGGGCGCTAACAAAACAACTGACAAGGCTGGCAGTCTCACAAAGCTTACAAGATCCGCAAAGCACAGTGCCTTGCCAGGGTTACAAAGGCAGCAAACAATTGCTAAAGAGGACGATCCTCCACCTCAGAGTTACCTGAGAGCTGGCTAGGTAGCTCTCCAGTTGCAGCTTCTATGACTCATCACACAAGGGAAAGTTGGGGGAAGTGGTGGTGGGCGGGCCTTCCGGTGTGCATCTGAGAAGTTACCCATCCCTCGGTTTGCCACTTTGCCACTCTCTACTCTACTTTGTTATTGTTTCCTGGGTTAACCTTTGTTGCTTTATGTGGAATGAACGGTTGTTTGTACACAAACCACTGGGAAAAGCCATACAACAAAGCTTGAGGTGAAACACTACTTAGGCTTTGAGGAGCAATGGAGAGAAGCCCCAAGACTCCAAGTACTGAAAGAAACACCGGGTCTTATAATTTCACCACGCCTTATTTACTCAACTTCCCTCGCCCCCAGTTGTTAAAGGGAAATAACGTATTTTTACACTGTTGCCACTGATGTCCTGCACAAATTTAAACCATTATTTCTTAAGTCAGTTGACTACAATGAAGCCTCCAGTCTACAACACGGACAGCACTCTGCTAAGGCCATTGGGAGAAGACATGGGAAGCACAGAGTCAAGGACTTTTTTTTGTAGACCATAGTGGACATAAGAAGCTAAAAATACAGAGATTACAGAGACATGGGAAAAAGTGCCCATATTAGTCCAAACAAAGAAAAAGTTGCCCAGCCATTGCAAAACAATGAAAATACCATGCTATCCTGCATTGGGAAAGGATGGCATGGAAGACAAATCATAATCCAAGCCTACGTGTTAGCATCTGTACAATCTCTTCCTTCTCCTGATGGCCAGCAGCTTGTTTCATGTGTATCACGTCTTCCTTCTGAGCCACACCTAGTTGACATTAGTTGCCTTGTTTCCCAGGAAGTTCTGGGTCCCTGAAGGAAACCTTTGTCGGCGTTTCATGGCACAGAGGTATTGGCTAAAAAAGTTGCATTAAATTAATGAATTAATTTAGAACCCGATAGGTAGTAGTAGTGGCCATGCATGCCTACAACAACAGCACTCAGGAGGCTGGTGTAGGAGGGTCTCAAATTCACGCCTAACCTCCAGCACATGCACACACAAAGCTGCTGCATAAATAACTATCACTCAGTCAGAAACTAGTGGCGACTCCTCATCTTACTTTCCTTTCCTTCCTTCCTTTCTGCTCACACATCAAGCTTTTCTTACATTTCCCAATACTAACTTCACTATCCTGGTTTCTAATTTCTGTGCTTCTGAAGCAATGTGCAAATCAATACCACCTCTTAGCTGGTCTCTTATCTTTGACACTTCCCTTCATCATAATGGCTCTTCCTAAGACTTCAAAAATATATTTGGAAACTTCATTGTTGCATGCAGCACTATCTGGCCTTTCTGGAATGAGCCCTTCATGTATTTCTGAACTGAAAGGAGAAATAGTCATCGTAATTTTTCCTTCCAATCACCAAGAACTTCCATGCCTTCACCATGGCCCCTAAGTCTGGTGCCCTATGACTGTCATACAGTTTTCTTTCTACTGTGACTCTAACTGAATGATTGTAGACATTTCTTTTTGTGTGTGTTTTTAGCCATCAGGGGTTAATGAATTTTGTTCAAAATGAAAACTCTTCCAAGAAATAATATTTAAAATACTTCTCAAAAAGTATTACTTTCCTTCATATTTCAAGTAAGTCTCTGAAATAAATATTTATTTAGAAAATAATTTCATTAAATGTCAGGATTATAGACCAACTGCATACCTGGAGTCAGATGCTGTGTGATTTGGGCAAACACTTATAGAGGCTCTAGAATTATTGAGAATTCAGTGAAGAAATGTTGGTAAACACAGTGTGGTATAAATGTGCAGAGTTGATATTTTACTGGCATCTGGCACAATAATTTAAAAAGACTTTTGAGTAACCTAATTAAATCAGTCTGACAAAGACCATTTCCACCTTTCAAAACACTTCTCTTTGCTATAACAAGTATCTGCAGTTACTGCATGGCTTGGGCCCAGAAACATTTTCAAATTCAAGTGGAATCACCTCAGTCCATATTATTCCTAAAACCACCTGATGTTATTTGCTGGGTAACTAAGACGACTGATAATTTTTCATAGTTTTTTTTCCGCCATCCCTCTTGGCTTTAGTTGGTGAAAGAAGACCAAGGAGATCAACTAGCTGAGAACACAGGCAGGAAGGTCAAAGGTCATGATTGTAGGGCCACGCATTTATTCTCTTCGTGTGTTCAGCAAAGGTCTTCTGTGGGAGGCTGAGATCTCATTGGATTCCATTCATCTGCATCTCCGATCAGCGGGATGAGAATGAACTGAGCTGTTTCAGTGATGTTTGATTTTGTGTTTGGCAGGTTGTAGAACTTAACAGCTCCGTGCGTTTCTTCATTTTAATTTCCTTTACTGTTATCCAAAGATAATACTACATTGGAAACGCACTCACTGCCATGTCAAGGTGATTACATTTAGGTGCTCAGAAATGGAAGAACTAGTAGGTAGCTTTTAATTATAAATTTACAATCATTAGTGCTATTGAAATAGACTAATGAAGTATCACCAGTATTCATAAAACCCTCTATAGTTTTCAATTATTTTCTCGTTTTAAAGTTACTTCTTAGAGAGGCCATCTTCACCATGGTGGTTGCTAATCATGAATACCATTTACTGCATGCTTGCATTATACATTTTATACACATTACTTTTGGTCCTGATAAGCAGAAGAGGCCGGCACCTTACAATTAATGAGACAAGATTCAGAAATGTTAGACCGCATGCCTAAGGGCACGCAGAACAATTTTATTTAACTACAACCTCACTGAAAATGCAAACATAGAAAGGAACACAAATAAAGGAAAAATCCAGGAAGTGAAAAATGATATAGCTGTAGGAATAAGCTATGTTAGTAAAAATCCTATGCTAAACACACGGAGGCGGGCTGTGGTAGCTGTCACCATGATCGAAGCAACCACGGACATGTACTGTTTATGATAACTACACTGTCCACTAGATCTCGCCTGACAGCAGATCCTGCTGAGTGTGCTCTCAAGTGCTCTTTGGCAGGGGCCAGGGTTGAGCATATGTTGACCAGGTAGGGTAGTGGAACACTTTCTTCAGGGTGTGTTCACACAAGTTCAGTAGGGCTCAGAACCCAGATAGTTCATAAACAACCCCTTAATGTAGACAGCTGGTAAAACTCCTGAGTATGCTTCTGTAAAAAGCAGATCTTCTACAAAAGTTTAAAATAACCTATCTTGGCTGTCAGTGCTATGATTGAGAAAAACATCTCAAAGCCAAGGTGTAAGAGAAGCAGCTGAGTAAAACATTCTACAATGTCTTTACCAAAAACCAGTAACAGTGAGTTCATGTTTATGAGTATGGGCAGAATGTAAGCCTCCTGTTCCTCATGCCTGATTTTCTTTGGCACTAGATGGTAGAGCTATGGGGGTAGACAGAGTGTGTGGTTGGCAAGCCTGGAATCATATACAGTCCCCTACTCTATGACCATGACTGTACTGCAAGTCTCTTTCCTCCTCTGTGAAGTGGGGACAATGACTGCACCCATTTCTTACATTCTTATGGTGGTTAGATAAAATAGTACCTGTAAAGAATTTGTGGTTACTATTGCTATTGGTGTTGTGTGCATCTTTTCTGAAACCACAGGGCCCATAAGAGGCTTGGTCAAGAGGCTATAATCACAACCATAGTAGGAACAATGCCTTAAGGTTCTGCTAATTCCTGGAAAATGCCCTATAAGTTTTTGTGACCCCACTTATCTTTTATCTTTTTCTTGTTTTATTCTAACTCAATTATCATGAAACACAGATGTTTTGGATATTATATACTACCTGAAAGGCGAGCCCAAAATTATATCTGTAAACAGTCATCTTAACATTATTTTACCTTTCTTTTCTTAATTAAAAGGAATTTATGTTTTAACTTCTAAGGAGCTAAATTATACAAATGTTAACAAAGCGTTTACATTTGGCATGTGTACTTAACAAGCAATTTCCCAAGTCCCAAAATATTTATTTTGGTATCCTGCTTGCTTTTTATGGCCTATTTACTCTATTTGAAATCTGTTCAATTTATACAATCAGAAAATTACTTTTCCATAATTGCTGTCATTGCAGTCCTCCTCATATGCTCACACTTGTTCCTGACATTTCTGTAACAGGACAACATTTGTGATGAAGTCCAGATACATCACAAGCATTTTAGAAGACAATGAAAATGCTTCTTATACATTGAAAATAGATTTAAATAAACATACATCGACTCAGTTGTTATTCATAGTTTAACATGCATTTCATTCTTTAATTTAATAGTTTGTTGTGGAGTTTCTTTGAGTTATTTTGGTAAGAATATTTTAATTTAGAAAAGTCCTACATGGTGTGTTGGGGGAAGGGCCTGTTAATTTATTTACTTTAATGTGTCAAATTGAGTGACTCCCTTTAAAGAGGCCTACACACTTGCTCTTGGTTTCCTCCAAAAACAAGCCCCATTATTCTTTTTCTTTCTTAACTCTTGTTCCTACATCTGAATGAAAATATCTTTATTAGCATCCATCCAAAGTGTCAGAGTGACCAAGAGAGAAATTTTAGCCTACGAGGAATAGAGGAGTCTCAGCAGAATGCCATTCATCTTGTAAGAAAGGGGTTTCTACGTGACTCCTGATTGTCTAGTCATATGTTAGTGTTGGAGGCAGAAGCCAAAGCTGAAAGAAATTGATCAGCCTATATCAGGTAGGTCAGAAAAAGATGAACAGAAGGAGAAATGATCTGGCTCAGTGTAGAGAAAAGCATGACCCATGTACAGTCTGATACTTAGAGCAATGTTTTCATGGATGATTCCAATAAAGAAATAACGACAGTCAATCAGGATGCTGGGGGAATCATAAGGAAACACAAACAGCAACAAGTACAAGGAACTCAATCACCAATGTTTATGAGATATTTTAAAAGATGGGACAAAGAAGATTCCACATAACTTTGAGACAGTATAATTTTCCCATATCCTACAACCCTAATGACAGACAGAACAAACATGCATGAATTGCACTGTCAATATGCATCTTAAAGGTAATGGCTGGCAATTTTAAAGTGCATAAACACACGATTTTACTGTTGGAAAAGGATGTTAGAAATCAGAGGAATAGGTAAGGGGGAAATGAATGTCTTAGTACCGACTAAGATACTGAGCGTGACTGTGAACTCACGGCTAAACACTCCAGATAAATGAGTTCATGGAAATGTATGTGTGGAGCGGTAAAAAAAAAAAAATGTGTTTTCTAAGTGCATGGAGAGGTTTACGCTTCAGTAGAGATGCCAGTGTCTTTACATTTTCCAATTAGAGGAATGAGGAGTTCGTAGAGAAGAAGTTGATTCTAGGACTGGAGTAGAAAAAAAATGCAAAGTGATCGTGAAATAGCTAACAATGGCACAGATGAGAAAATGTTTCCAAACATTTTGGGAGTCATGTCAGAGGATATACTGTTACCTGGGAGGAACTCCTTATGTATAAAAAACGGGAAAGACATAAGCGATGTGCTGAATCTTATTGGGCCATATCCATATGATACACATCCGTGAATCTGTAGTCATGGGTAGACAGAATTAAATAAATAAGGAATTAGTAGGGAAAGGGGGAGCCACTGGTGTCAGGGGAGGGAGCAGAATTCTAGTTAGTGCCTGTACATAGAGGGAAACAGGAAATGTGATATCGCTGTCAATCATTGCAATGGTAGCTATTGTTGATGACCAATCAGAGGCAAAGCTGGGTGAGGGAGCACATTAGCCTGGACTTCAACTGTCTTTAAGCTTAGTTAGCAAAATGATGGACTGGGTATTAGGTCTATCTTGTACCTTACCGACCCAAATTGGTATAGTTATACTCTAATTGTATTTCAAGAAAAAAGTTTTATTTTAACAGGAATGGTGATATGTAGGAGGAGCTAAGGTGGGAGGAGTAAGGAGAGGAGGAGGAGAAGGAGAGGAGGAGCTAGGTGACAAGAGGGAGGGGGTACATGGAGGTGGATGTTCGCGTGGCTCTGCCAGTCAAAGGTAGTTGATATATCTAGGTTGGGTATTGGGTTACACTTCTAATTGTATGGGTATCTTGTTATTGAGCATTACCAAACTTATAAAGCCTTTGATTAACATTAGTATGAAAGCAAAAAGGAGAAGGGAGGATGGGATAGGAGTTTTCTAGGGAGGGGAAATGGGGAAAGGGGATGCCATCTGAAATGTAAATAAAATATCCAATAAAGATTTTCACATCAAAAAAAAACTGGATAATTTCTAAGGGTTAGAAGCTCTTTTAGCTCACTGTCCTGGAGATAGCAGGGTGACGACTGGTGAGAAGCTGCTGTCTCTGCTCCTACAAGGCAGAAGGCATCAGTCTTAGGATTTTATTGCTGCAGTGAAACATCATGACCAAAGTAATTTGGGGAAGAGGAAAGGGTTTATTTTGCTCATGCTTACACATCACTGTTCATCACTGAAGGAGCGTTAGACCGAAAGTCAAGCAGCACAGGAACCTGGAGGCAGGAGCTGATGCAGAGGCTACAGAGAAGTGCGGGTTACTGGCTTGCTTCCCATAGCTTGCTGAACTTGCTTTTTATAACCAGCCCAGGGATGGAACCACCCACAATAGGCTGGGCCCTTCTGCATCAATCACTAATTAAGAAGATGCCATACATACAGGCTTGCCTTCAGCCTGATCTGATAAAAGCATTTTCTTATTTTCTTAACTGAGGTTCCATCCTCTCTGATGACTCTAGATTGTGTTGAGTTGATATAAAACTAGTCAGTACAGTATCAAGGGTGATCAAGAGGATGTGTAGAGGCTGAACAAACTCACTATCATGATAACGCAAAGCTCTCCCTCACGACCTGAACACCTCCAATAGGGCTTCATCTTCCAACACTGGGGATGAAGTTTCAATTTTATTGAAACTATGGCATTTCTTAAAAATATATCAGTAAGAGAAAGAAAAAAGTAGTGAAAGTGAAGAAAGCCCAGCAGATGTCAAAGAATGTCAGATAAATAGAATTTCAGAGAGATTCCTGTGTGTGTGTGTGTGTGTGTATGTGTGTGTGTGTGTGTGTATGTGTGTGTGTGTGTGTGTGTGTGTGTGTGTGTGTGTATGTGTGTGTGTGTATTGAGTAGTGATTGTCAAAGTCAAGGACCCAGAAGAAAAGGAAAAGTGAGACCAGAGAAGACAAGGAAGCCATGGCATGAAAATGCATGTAGTACGTGGAGTTGGATGCTAAAACGTAAGAAAATATTCTGGGATGAACTAGAGGGATTAGAACTGGGCACATGGGGAAGGGTTTCATGTCAAAGTTAATCTTCAGGTTTTGTACATTGTGCAATAGTTATACATGTATAATTTTATATTAGAATCAAGTGGGAAAGAGATACTGAGAACACAAAAAGTGTAGTCTACTCTTTTTGCTGTAATTTATCATTTAAGATTGTTTATAAATAAATCTCAAAGTTTTGATGTCAGGCACATCACTTGGGAGAGTTAGTTCTTGTGCACAATTCTTGGGGTATAAAGCTTAGAGTTAAACTTAACGTCTGCATATTGAACCCCTGATAAGTAGGAATCTTCTAATGTGAAATTTTATATAGATATAGGCTTGGTTAAGTAAACCTTTAAATGATCATCAAAGAAGAAGTATGTGGTCAGAAGACTTTTAAGGGAAATAGAGAAATGCTCTATGTCAAAAATTATGACCAATTCAGAGTAATTTGGGGATGGGGAAGTTGCTCTATGGTTATAGCACTTGTTGCTCCATCATGAGGAAATGGGTTCAAATCACAAGGATCCAAGTAAGGCACGGTGTAGTAGTATACATCTGTCCTCCTAGGCACGGTGTAGT
>JANHMN010000001.1:255092702-255102968 GCA_030674055.1 Rhabdomys pumilio | reverse complement strand
TAGTAGTATACATCTGTCCTTCTAGGCACGGTGTAGTAGTATACATCCGTCCTCCTAGGGCTCTTACAGTGAGATGGGAGACCCAGAAGCAGGCCGGACAGCTAGCCTAGTGTGCCCAGCAGTAAACAACCGGATCCTGTGTCACACAAGGTAGGAAGGCATGACCAAGAACCAACCTTTGAGACTGTCCTTTGACCTCCACATGTGTACTGCGGGTTCTACACACATGCACAAACATGGATTCATTTTTATTACTTGAAGCCAAAAACACATTAATCATGGCATTACATAGCAAATAAGAAGTGTCCTAAAAGAAGTGTAGTCTAAAAAAAAATAAAAATAAAAATAAATGCCTTGGTGTCTGCTAGACAGCAATAGCTTAATGGTTCTGTTCTCACCCTGTTAATTAGTATTGATGGCTGCAATTTTCCCATATAAATGAATACAGATTTATCAGGGAAGATCACGTGACATTTGCTTACTGCCTCTATAGCTCTCGAGTGGTTTTTCTTCTGCTAGATTAAGATGTTTCGGTTTTGAAAAGTTTGATTTTCATCTTGTAATCAATGTGTTGAATAAGGCTTATACTTCATCAGACTGCGTTTTCAAACTATTAATTTCTGCATCTTGAAGATGCTGGGATGTAACTCTGAATTAAATACTTATCCTACATCTTAGAAGCTGATTTAAACAAGTTTCTGATGCACAGGGACACTCTGATAGCCAAGCATCACAGACCAAATGGATGAGGAATCGATACAAGGCATAGCAGAATTAGTGAATTTTTTTTTGAAATCTAGAATTATTTGTGAAAAGTGGATCTCCACATAGTTAATGTATCCTAGTAGCAACTTTATGAAATTCAATTAAAAAATGGAATGGTATTTAAACAAAAAAGAGCCACGTTTTTAGTGCTATAAGGGCACTATTTTATTGTGTGATGTTTTGATCTTAAAAGCCCAAACTCCCATGAGTGTTAAGAAACACAAATGTAAAACCTCATAACAAGAACAGAGGACTGAATGCACCTTCAGGCTCAACCTTTGCTCTGAGCCACATACTGCGACCTCAAATTACTGTTCCTTGGCCCAGTCTTTCTTCTTATTTTGTTCTGGCAGACTTCCAAAGAAGGACAGGTGGTTTTAGGGCTTTTTCTTGGGTTATAAGTCAACTAATATTTCATGGTTTTCACCTTTAATGGGCTAAACAGAAAGCATTTGACAGAAGTCACCACGGAAATTTTGAGAAATAATTTATACTCTAGGGCATTCTTAAATCAGTAAGTTTGCAATATGAAATTCACAAGATCTGTAAACAAGTGGGTGCTTCTTCAGAGGCTGGGCTGCAAAAGCCACATCATGTGTATTTGTGCTGCTCCTTAGGGGGCTCAGTATACAGAATCCAGTGAATAGATTACATTGGTCCCTGTGTGTTGAGCTTTCTTTGTGAAAATTGGGTCATCGGGGATACAATGAAGTCAAGGGCCACTTTGCCATATGTGAAGTTCTTGCCAGAGATGGGAATTAATTCCTTTTGGGAATGTTGTCATTGTTCATAAAATTAACGTTTTCTTCAATGCCTCAACTTGAACTTCAGAACTTGATGATGGTGAGAAATAAGCAAAGTAAGCCAGGGCTGCCTGTACTGAAAAAGGCAACAGCAATAGACATGAAGTTTCCTCTTTGGTTGACTGCAATTATAAAACGTCACTGTATGTGACAGAGAAGATCAGCAGAAGGGGTGCCTGAGTGTGAACACACACTGTGGGAAGCCCTCAGGCATGTCTTTGTTGAATTGTAAGCTGAGC
This sequence comes from Rhabdomys pumilio, assembly GCA_030674055.1. NCBI lineage: Eukaryota > Metazoa > Chordata > Mammalia > Rodentia > Muridae > Rhabdomys > Rhabdomys pumilio. The sequence continues at coordinate 255,101,161 of JANHMN010000001.1, read as the reverse complement.
GTAGCATTCTAGAGACATCTAATTAAAAAAGGCTGGGGAGTGTACACACACGCTTGTTCTAAGAATGTGTATAATGAGCAATCTTTTAAGTGTTTTACATTAGTGGTAACGACAGTACAATTTCTCAGAAAAAGAATAGTTAGACACCTGTGTCAGCCCAGGAATGGGGACTCTGGGCACATTTGTAAGGTTTGATTCAGGAAGTTGGCCACTGAACCCTTTGGGCCTTGGAAACCCTCCAGTGATTCTTGCAATCCTGGCTTCTGCCTGCCTTAGGAACAGAGAATGCCACCGTTTTTAATATCCAATTGAGCATGACCATTCTTTGTTCTCACTGTCTCTCAAATAAAATAAGTCCTACACAGATTAAAGAAATCCACCATTTCCATTCCCAGAACTAGCTCCTCTACTTGCTGACATCACTATCTTTCCCTGGAATGGGTATCTCAGCCATAGCTGATGTGTCACTTTCTTGCCTCCACATTTAGACTTGGCTGTCTATCTGGGAGTCTTACAAATTTCCTGTTGTTGCTTTACCATGATGGTTGCTTTCTACCTCCTCCATAACACACGTGATGACGTGATGGAGTATCTGATGCCACTGTCATTCTTTTCATTCATCTGAGTCTATCCTTTACTTGGCTGTTAGATGGTGTCTTAGATTCTGCCATTCCTTGGATAAAAGAGCCCTGAGGCTTGCCACTGCCTTCAAGACAAAAGAAAGTACTTAGACTGACTTGAAACCTCTATAATAGAATCCTAGCCATCCTGGCCTCCAAGGACATAGACACAGGATTACCCTTTTCAAGTTCCCAACTCGACCAAGCTTGTGCTTCATGACACTGTCTCTCCAGACTAGTTTCCTTGACTGCTGTTTACCTGAGACCAGAGCATGGGTACTGCCTTCTCTGCTGGGAAGGGGCTTGCCTTCAAGAACCCAAGAAAAACTCAGAAACAGAAATAAGGAACAGACTGGACAGTGGAATGAACCTTTCTCATTTTTTTTCCTTTCAGTTCATGTGAGTCAATTATGCTCTAGCACATTTCTTTTCCCTCTACCCTTATCTCTTTGGTTGGCAGACTGATGGTATCTGGGTATCCCCACCCAGTCTTCATAGTAATAAGAGGAAGGCACTCTCATATGGTATTTGTTGTGAATAAAACAATGCATGCAGTTTAAACAGTTGTTTAGACTATAAATGAGATCACTAAGATTCAACCCCACATAGCGACATGAGGACTTGATCTCTCACCCAGCCCTCACTCTCCTAATGCAACTCAGCTTTGAAAGCACACGTCCCATCTGTTTGAAAAATCATTTCTCAAGCCTTTAGATGAGGCTCCATGGCCTTCTATGGTGTCTAGTGCACATGTTACTAGTCCATTGGCACAAAGGAAATCATCTGAGCAAGATGGTTGGAAATAGAATCAGGCATATTGAGACACTGAGTTGTATTATGTCAAAAACAGAAATTTTAAGGATCTAAGTGTACATTATCAATAATAACCTTATCTACATGCAATGTACATTCAAATGAAATTATTACATTTCATACTTAAGTCATCACCCAACCCAGACAGCCTCACCCTCAGTCAGCATGCACACTCCTCCCTCACATAACGCTCTTGTTCTCCTGTCAGTCAATCCAACAGGAGCCTCATGAACATGGCTGCTGTGTGCTTATTTTTGGTAGTACACAGAGTTCCATGAGACGAATACCATCTTTATCTATCTTACTGATAGTTGAGCCTCTTCCACTTTGGAGTGCCACACCAGGATACACAGATATTTACTTACTTATTTTGAATTTCATTTAGATACTCAATTTTTAAAGTGAAATGACTTATAAAATATATGTACTAGTTGTCACTCCCACTAGCAACAGATTAGTGTTTTATTATATCAGAGATCATGACCCTTTTGCACTGACATCTAAATTTAAATCATCTGTGCGGTACAGAAGGACTTTGCACTGGGGCTTTACTTTCTCTCTTCCCTCATTAATGACACTAAGCATCCTTCTTTCCACTTTTAGCCTTTTAAAATAATTAGATTTTTTTCTCCCCCCCTCTCTCCTAGAAACTATTATTCTGAAGTTATGAAGACATTCGTCACAGGAGTTTACTGTTTTGCTTTTTCATATATAAGCCCATTACACATCATCTGAAATTAGTTTTATATTTGGTGCCAAATGTGGAGAGATTTTAAGGACTATTATTACTGTCTCATAAGATAACTTTTTCCCCAGTCCTAATAAGATAGGCATGGCTATGTTTCAAGGGTCTTTATTTCCTATTGATTTGCTCTTTCCTATCCTTGAATTAAAAAAAACAAATGCTTTCAATTATGTAGGCATTACAGAAGGTCTTGACAATGACGGATTAATTGTTCTCCACTTCTCTGTCTTACAAGTATTTTGTTCGCTAACAGTAAAGGCAAATTAGTTAAAAAAAAATATGGTTACTTTGACACATTAGCCATATTTGAAGCATTCAACAGCTACATTTATTAAATGTACATACATTTTAAAAATCAATTGATTCATCTCTCTATACTTACTTTAAAGTGCCACATGTAGCAAGTGGGCTATTGTTACTCTACTGAACTACTGAAAATATAGAGAATATTTCCATCAGTGAAGACACTTACCAGAACACTGTTGATATCACACCCTCAATTTTCTCCAAATACAAATTATCAATCTATGTCTCCAGATACCATTTTGCATTTCCTAAAACCACACTAAGAGTTACCTGGTATAGCAGTTAAGAATCCATGTTCTGAACATAAATCTTACCCCTGTAATTTACAAGTTATGGGACCACAGTTAGTCTATTTAATTTCTCTGGTCTCGGTTTGAGCATCTGTCAAATGAAGCTTATAATGCTGGCTTCTTAATAGGGTTTTTGTAGGGGATTAAAAAGTAAAATAACTCTCATTTTGCCTGAAGTATGGCGCCCGACACATATCAGCTACTAGTGTTTCCACATGACATTTTGCCTGAAGTATGGCGCCCAACACATATCAGCTACTAATGTTTCCACATGATGTTCTTCAAATGGGACTCAGGATTAAGGAAGTGGACATAAGGTTTCTTATAACTTCAATGTGGATATGGAACCTGGGCTGCTGCCGTGGTTGCAAGCTGCAAGACAAATGCGAATATTCTCTCATGGACAAGTTGAGGACATATATATCTAGCATGGTAGTGCTGTCAAATGCAGAGGTATAGGGAAATTATTCCTAAGGAAGGCTCTCATGATTATTTGTGATTTGAACTCTCCAGCAGGTTGAACCAGACCCCTTGGTTTTGGTCTAGAGAATACATTTTATAACTCCATTCTATTCATATGAGTTTGGAACATCAGATTATATCAAAGACAGGGACACCATGGCATAGTAAGCAAAGATACTGGATTGTGACCGAGCAGAGTCACTGTGTGAGTTTTTCAATCTGTGGGTATGTCAGGGAATATTGTTACTCCAAAGCTTTCTCACTGCTTCTGATTTATTTACCCTTTCCAATATAATTCCTAGATCCCCTCATTAATCAATTTATTTCCTGAGCATTGGTGGCTTAGTGGTAAATACTGTCAGCTTCATTTAACATTTAATTGTCTGTATTGGCTTAAAAAAATTCTTGGCACTTTAAAGAATAAAATTGGAATAAATACAGTACTTGAAAAACATATTTAACAACTTATATTTTCTTGTATTTTTTACTTTTCAAAGTGAAACAAAGGAAATTGTTAGTGTAACAAATTGTTAAAATCCATGCAAAGAGAAAAACTGAAGACATACCTTTTATGTGAGATTTATATATGATATGCTATTTCAAGGACAAAGAATACTTCTTGTCCAATCTTAATTTAAATTCTCCCTTGGTTATCTGATGGGGTATTAATAGATACAGTAGTTTTTGGTGAGTTGTAACCTCGAAGTTTTTACATATCATGAGGTTTCTTGGGAGTTTAAATTACTCTCCCAAACATTCGTATTTACCTCACCTTTAAAGCATCAAATAAAAATGTGTCTTGACTATCAAACTAGGTGACCAGAGCCACGTCTCTAAAGTTGGTTTTCACCCCTTGTTCCTTGAGGCATGATTGGAATAAATGAATCACAGATTGGAAATGGAAGGGTTGGGTATTTTTAACGTTTCCATCTATGACTGGCACACACACAAAAAAAAAGCCTAAGGAAAAGAAAAAGTCATCTTAAGAATAATTCAAACGTGATCATCAGTTCTTCCTGTGAGACAACTCCGAGTCAAGTGTGTGAGAACAGCTGTTGTCATAGATTGGTGGCTATTGCACATGTACATGTCGGTAAAGAAGCCCACACAGAGCTATCATTAACACCGCCTTCATTGCAATACTTTGATAACATGACAACAACACACAAGGGTAAGTTATTTTGGTCAAAATAAGGGTTTCCATGGTAACTGATGTCTTGTTACTTTCCTGATACTTTGTCAAAACACTGATGAATGCAAATTATCAGAGGAAGTGCTTAATTCAGCTTAGAGTTTCAGACAGTCAGAGTCCATGATGGGGGAGCAAAGCGATGGTGGGCATGAAAGCTGAAGAGCTCACATATCTGTGCTAATGTAGGAGGGAGACAGGAAGAGCACACTAGGAAGGACCCCAGGCTTTTGACACCTCATAGCCCTTCCTTAATGAAACACCATCAACAGGCCCTCACCTCCTAATCCATTTTCCATGCTACAGGCCTACAGATTTTCTAAGCATGCTATTTGAGAGCTTATCACCAAGGGTGATATAAAACCTACTGTTGGCTGTTCCGTAACTGAAGAACTTCTTATCAGATTTTACGTTATAGAATTTTATACTTCAGAACGTCTTTGAAATAGTATTCTACACATATGCTTGAAATAGTCCCCCATGCTTATCTTATAAACTGTCTAGGAGGCAAACATCATACAGTCTTGTACAGTTCATAAAATGAAATCTGCGTTTATTTTCTGTGGACAACACATGCCTATCTTCTAACTTCAAATATGGTTAATCTAACGTCGCTTTAACCAAACAGAAAGAAGAGTATATATGATTTCCATTGAAAACTAGTCTTGTGGTTCTGAGATAGACAGTTGTGTAATGAATTGAGTAAGGTTTTGATTTATTGTGCAGTACATGTCAGTCAACCGACCTAGCGGTTTCTTTGCAGCTTGCACTAGTTTACAAGATCTATAGCAGCCGCTGTCACCATTGAAGGTCTAGATTCACTGTCTGATTTGTTTCAGCCATCCATGATCTTACGGATTCTGTTAACAACGGGCATAAATGAGTTTAAAATTACTTACTTATTCAGAATTATAGGAAAGATAAAAGACCTACACAGAAAAAAGGTTCTATATTGCCTAATCCTTCCTGTCTGTTTTCCATTTATTCCATCCAGAGTGTATATGTTGTTGACGCTCACATCAATCATAACCATAGCTAAGTGCTTTTCTACCACATGCATACACCAAAGCCAAAGTGTTGATGGGCACTAGGTAGACACACCCTGGATTAATGAAGGAAGGAAAGAAAGAAGGAAGGAAGGATTGAATAGACACTACAGCAAGACCCTTGGCCTGGCAGAGATGTTGTGTGCTCCTAATTGACAGACTCGCCGGTTTCTCTATAATTGGGCAGCCTTGAAATTTACTAATTGGTCAGTGTGGAAAAAAGGGAAGCCCAGAAAGTTTGAAAACACTGGTGGTCAATTGTTTGAGTGTCCAAGGCTTAATAAACAATATAATCTTCTCTGATGTTGTCACCTCATTGAAAGACGTGGTCTAGATTTTTATCTCCTGTTTATCTTCATCTACTTTGTCAATATCAGAGTAATTCTGTTTTACAAAGTATATCAGTCTAAGGTAGTAGCTGGTAATGGTGATGTTTGATCACAACAAATATCAATAATGAAAACAAGTATTTTGAGAACCACAGCTAGACCGTGTCTGACTTACTGAAACTGTGGCAGATACTTATAATATGAGGATAATATACGCTATTACTGTTCAATACTGGTTATGTTAGATGAGCTAATTTGATTCCATGATATTCGCTATTTCATTCTATACTTCTCCACGTAAGGCTTCCACAGCCCAGTAAGTTTCCTTACTGAGTACATCTCGTGTCCTAAACTTCTATTACCTTAAAGTACTATATCATAATAATCCACATTAAATTTCCCACATGTTCAACATAGTGTTTTGAAATAATACACTAAAATAATTAAAGTCATATTGACTGAATAAAACTAACCAAGCTATATAATTGACACAAAAGCAGCCAAAGGTCTTCTACAAATTCTTGTGATTAGAAGCATTGTATGTTATTTTTATGGGATTAAAATGTAACTTAGAATGAAACAGATCCCGCCTCATGTACTAATCTTTCTTGTCTCATACCAGCAGGTCCTTTTTTCTTCCCTTTCTTCTTCCTCCTCCTCCTTCTTTTTAAAGACCCTTCTTTTGTTTTACAGTTAATAAACTCTCCAATGATACCAGATCTTTGGAGGAGACTGTTCCACAAAGCTATGATTTTAAAGTATACACAAACTTTATCATAACCACTTAAATATAATTTAATCTTTGTGTTTAAATCTCTGATTTCTGTGCTTATAGTCTAGGTGTAATTTACAGCATGGCCTTCTGTCAAATAGAACAGTTCTTACTTGTAAATTTATGGTATCAGCACCAAATACTCAAATATCAAAAGGATGCTACTAACATGAGTCCTGTACACAAACTGATTCCTTGCAAAATTCCAAAATTAATCCAAACACACTTATTTTTTTTTAAAAGAAAATCATTTTTCACATAGGCATCATTCAGAAGCTGACATGGGACAAATTTTGTGCACACACAAAAAAAACAGCTGGGTGAAGTGCCTCAGCAGACCTTCAGTGTCTTGATTGGGATTTCTCCTGCTGTTCCTGATAGTAAGATCAGGCTAGGAATGACTTTCATGTTCCTCAGGGGTACTGTCTGGCTTAGGTTGTTCATTGATCACTCATTCATTCTGTCTGATCACCAAGGATAATGTGGGCTGTGCTTATTCTGGAATATTCCACAGGCTGCTAGAGGGCAGTTGAGACACTAGCTAAACTTCTAACTGACGCTTTTTAAGCAGATTCAGCTTGGTTTAGTAGACTTCTTTTCAAGGTTGTCAGCAACTTAAAAAAAAAAGTTCTGTTTTAAAAAAAGAGTTCTTCCTTTTCCTTATGATCTTGGTTAGAATTTTAAGTGCTGCTCTTATAAAGAACTACTGGTTTAACTTGTTGAAGATGTTGCTAAGAAATTAATCTTGAATAGATTCCCAATTTTCTTTTAAGACTGAAGGAAAACACCCCTACCACAGCCACAGGCTTTCAGAAGTGGATGGAATTCCTTTGTGGTTTGCACTTGAAACACCTTTCTTCTGACACAATCCAGACACCAAGTGAATTCTAAGTACTTATCCTTCTCAATTAAGTCTTGACATTGCAAAGACCATGAGAACCAGCACACGCTGACTCTTTTGCTGACAGCCAACAGCATATCACAGTTAATATTTTAGATGAGTACATAATAATTAAAGGAAAACATCATGAAAGCTCTAAACAGTCCATGTAGCATAAACAGCAGATACAATTGGACATATGAGAACTGTAGGTTCTGATGAATATATACCAGGGTATATAGGAGAGAAGGGCTTCAGGCAATCACCAGAGGAAAAGCTTTTACCCAACAGTGTTTGACGGTCTACTCGTTGTCTTACTGATTTTTGCTGCTGCCTTTGTGGACACTGTAATGCTGTAACACTGGATGCATCTGTACAGATAATGGAACTGTCACTTAGACTACTTCATCTAACAAATGTGTGACTAATATTGCACATACAGGTAAGTATTTACTTTGCTCTACTGGTCTACGCTGGTGGGGAATTCTTAACGGCACAGCAAAACAGGAGGAAAAAGAAAACCCAGAAGAGTTATCTAATGGAGCATTGAGACTGATAAAAGGAGAGTGGAGGAAGCATTTGAAATGAAGCTAGCCAGAAATAGCCCCTAATTCTGTGCATCACTGAATATAACCAACACATGGGGGAGCTCATATTTTAGTTTCTAAAAATCAACTGTTTTTTTTTTTTTGAGACATTAAATTTCACATCAAACTGGCAGCTAACAACCAGGTATATTGATAGTATAAAGATTTGTTTTATGTTGGGACAGCCAATGAGCACCAAGGGGGAAGACAATTAAGGAGTAACTCTTAGGGCCTGTGAGATGGCTCAGTGGGTAAAGGCACTGCCACCAAACCTGAGTTAATTCCCGGAAGTCACATGGTGCAAGGACACACTCATGGTTTCCTTTGACCTCCACATGAGTGCCTTGGCACAAATACACCCACAAAACAACACACACACACACACACACACACACACACACACACACACACACACACACA
>JANHMN010000001.1:255037201-255092692 GCA_030674055.1 Rhabdomys pumilio | reverse complement strand
ACACACACACACACACACACACACACACACACACACACACACACACAAGTAACTATTGTTCTTACAAATGAAATCCACACACCTATGTCCATCAACTGTTCAGCTTGACTAAAGGCAGTACTAGTAACTAAGGCAGTTTTAACCCAAAAGTACAAATCATCCTATTTCAAGGAATTCTAGCGTCTTTAGTCTAATTTAAAAAATATGAAACTCTTTTTTTTATTTCTTTTGGATAATACTCATTTTTACAAGCACGATTCTGATACCTGAGTAACTTTTTTGCCACAATTAATCCAAATCTTATATTGTAGGACATATTTATTTCTATATTTCACTCATTCATGCCTTTAAAATCTCAGTGAAGAACCGTGTCACTGTATTTTCATATAAAAATAACCGAAGTCCTAAAGATGTATCCCTCAGTGCAACCAGTTTAGCAAACAGACTTTCACTTATTCGTTCTGAAATGGGTTCTGAGAATTTCTTAGCTGACTTCCTGTTTGATCAACCTTCTGCTTTTAACTTCAGAAACATTTTCTCTGGTCTTCTTAAACAAAATGTTGAGCTAGCCAAGGGGGTTTCATTGGCAGAGCTGCGGGTCTGTAATTCAGTCCACTAGAGCAAAAGCTGGTGTTCCTAAATCTCACCTCTGCCTCCACCACCAAATCTTGTGAACTGTCAGGAGGCCCTCCTGGAGCATCCTGCTTAGAGGCGTGCATAAATGAGGAGGGCCCTCTGAGGATGACAAATCCAGTTGCTATTTTCAACTCTCCGCCTGTCACTCTGTAATTGCAGTAAATGCAACGGAAAGTACTTTTACTTGAAGGCCATTTGACAGAGGGGAAGAAAACACATTTACTCTTTCAAGGCTTGTGTATTTTCCTGGGAGAAGCCTGCCTATAAAATCTGTCCTTTTATCCTTAGAGAGCTATTTGGGAAATATCTTTGAGCAGAGCCATGATGCAGAACCTGTTTCCTGTATCCTCCTCATCTTCTCTCCTAACTTCTGAACCCTCCTGTGCTTGGAGCTTTCTTTTCTCCAGGATGAGACGGGAAATGTGCATGTGTTACTGAAAGTAGTGAGCTCGTTTCATTCTGGAAATTTGAGGAATTATTTTGCAAAATCTTCTCCCAGTTACTTTAGTACAAATAAAAATAATATCGTGAGTGGGTTTTTTTTCTGATAAAAATTCTTTGATACTTGTTTCTATTGAAACTTAATAAAATAACTAATTTTATTAATGATTGAATACTGCTTGCTGGCTTGCATATCTTTATGGGAAACTTACTTGAAAAATACGAGGAAATCCTATTTTGGAGAACTTGACAAAAGGGAAAAATGCAAACTAAGTATTTTAAAATCGCTAAAATGCTGTTTCAGTCTCTATAAGTCATCACAGCTTGTCAACCTGCAGAAACATCAAGTATCACGATCGCTTTTCGGTTTCAGGTCTTGGTTACCGGACCTGTTGAATGCCTCTTACCTATGAAGAGATTCCACTCAGTGTCCAAATCCGCCTGGTTGGCCAGGCAGCCCTTCATGACGTTGAGGCAGTAGTTGTTGCAAGGTCTCACAGTGGGCAAGCCTCGGCAGTACGGGCAGTACAACATCTTCATGAGAGCCCGGATGCACCCAGGGGTGGGGCTCACCTGTAAGTACATAAGACGGGGCGAAAATCAGAATCGGAAAGATGAAGGGGAACAGAACAAGAAGTCATGTTTCCCTAAATAGCATGATGAAAAACAGGCAAAGTTGTTCTGCTAAACCTTAAACAGCCAAGCAGAGGGTTGAAGAACGGTTAGAAGCTGAGCTCTTTTTAATTTTTCATTCGAGAGGCAGCCGGTTCCTATTAAATACCTCTACTCAGCAAAGTAATAACTTCCTGAGAAGTTCCTGTCTACATTTTGCTCTTTCTCACTGTCACTGCAATTCAATCCTAAAACAGACACTGTTTCCTTGTAGGAGAATGTGAAGCGAGATCATGCATAGGCGGCAACTTGAAGAGCTAAGAGCCCAGGAAAGATGGAGCGGCTATTAAAGTTTAATGTGACACCTCTAGCGAAGTTTCCAACCGGTTACTCGATCTAGCCGAGGTTGGCCTATATCCTTCCGGAGTACACAACTATTGTAGAGACTCACTATCACCTTGGCTGGGATCTACGTGACCTAGGCCTGCATAGTAGAAGCAATGGACCTGCTGAGGCCGTTCTTCAGGCATCTGGGGATACAGGACTCTAGAAAGTTCACTTAAAATGGATCCGGCTTCGTTTCGCAAGGAGGAATTTTTTCAGGGATTCAGAGTCACCACCAACCCACTGACAATAAAGTGCTGTTTGTCCGGAACAAGGAACGCAGTGCCTCACATCAATCCTAAAGCCGTAAACTCGGGGTCCAAAGAGAATTAAAGACTCAAAGAAGGGAAGAAAGGCAGCAAGCGCCTTCCTCATGAGAAGACACTGCTCTCAGAACTTCCAGCAGCTGCTCTGCCTAAGAAAGAGCTTCTCAACAGCCGCGCTTCCAGGAGCCACGGCAGGAGCCCAGTCTCCCACCCTTGAGCTGCTCACTCCTAATAGATTAAGTGAGAGAAGGACTCACTGTTCTCAGTTGTGTACCCACTGGGGGCCACAGCATGTCCCAACCCAATGCTTGCAGGAGTGGCCATTATCAAACTAAATATGTCACCAACATAAAAATCAGATGTGCTAAATGTGGGAAAGAGAGCGGTAAGGATAAGGGGTGGTGGCTATAGGGGTAGGAGCAACGTAAGAGTGGATGTGTATGTGGGGTTGGAGTGACCAGAATACTATATGTACAATGCATGTGTGTGTAATTATCAACAAAATTAATCAACAAAAAGAAAAAAATGTATGATGATAAGACACCATTAACAACAGAACTCCGTTGACTCCAAGAGGAAAAGAATATTTAAGACACCACAAGCTAACAACAGAAAGCTGCTGTCTATGTATCAATGTGAAATTATTGGGGTGCCTCTTTGGTGGCATTCATGCAATTTTGATGTTTTTAGTCAAGTATCTGGCTAAATGCTACTCTGCTTGTATTTTAGAAAAAGCCTAGTGTGTCATTCGAACCTCCTGAGAGTGTGGTCTCACCCAGGCATGACTAGAGATGTCCCCCATTGCAGTGGTGTGGTGTGATATGACTGGAAAATCAGGAAAAATACTTATCTCCATTCTTTCATTTACCACTGCCATTCTGAGACGGTCAGTCTGCTTTGTTTGTTTGTTTGTTTGTTTGTTTCCCAGAAACCAAACTTAGGGATTGTTAATACAAAGCTATGGTTTCTACAACCACCTGATAACAAATTGCATAAGAACAAAGAATTTCTGGTATATTCTTGTGTCAGTTATTTTCTCATTGCTGTAGAAAAATATTTAACTAAACCAACTGTCTTAGTTAGGTTTTCTACCGTTGCAATGAAACACCATAACCTAAAGGCAACATGGGGAGGAAAGGGCTTATTTCACTCACAGTTCCATAGAACAGTTCATTACCAAAAGCACTGAGGGCAGAAACTCACACGGGACAGGGACCTGGAGGCAGGAGCTGATAACAGAGAAGTGCTGCTTACTGGCTTGCTCTTTGTGATTTGCTCAGCTGCTTCCTTATAGGACCCAGGAGCATCAGCCCCAGGGATGACACCACCTACCATCAATCACACACACACACACACACACACACACACACACACACACACACACAAAAGCAGCTTTTTTTCCTTTCAGATAGCTTTACCTTGTGTCAAGTTGACATAAAACTAGTGAGCAAACATGTCTCCATGACTTTCAATTCTTCCTTTTAGTAAAAGCTATTTTTGGGGTCCACACCCTAACCGTGATGTTCTCTCATTAAAGAAAGATGCCAGATACTTGGTTCACAACCTCACAGTTTTGAGAAATTATTCAGAATATCCAAGTCTTTCTTTGTCGGCTGCTTTTGTGTCTGTAGAGTCCATAAATGACTCTATTAAGTGAGATCACAAGCCCTCAGAGTCTTCAGGAGCAGATGACTTAGGTAAAGGAGACTTTCTCCAACCTGGGCTCACCTAGATTATGTTGATAGCATGATCTCGTTTCTACCCAGAAACAGCTCCAGCATAAGGCCTGCACCTTGACGTCTACAAGGAGTAAACAGGCTTTGGCAGTGACGCTTGTGGCTGTTTTCTAAGAAATTCCAAAAGACAAGATGCTCATTTAATTTGGTTATCTTGTTTCACAAATTATGCTTTTAAAGAACCAATCTATTTTTGAAATAGAATGATGTTTAAAAAATATGCTTTCTACTGTCAGTATGTGGTGATCTAGAGATTTGTCTATTAGTGCGGTTGCCCTTCACCTTCTTTGTCAGTTTAGCCCAAGTACACAGAAGTTATTTATTACAGATTTGACAGGACTAACTGCCTTCATCTTTCATCTATCTATTGGTTGAGCGTATGGAATGAAATGTTGAAACTCTTAATGCTGTGCCCCAAGTTGTACATTCGTTATCCACTGACTTAGGTTCTGGATCCTCGCCAAATGTTAAGCTTTACCACGTCCCCTCAGATAGACTGTCTTCTGAGGTACTCTAACTGCTGCTCCACCCTTTGTCCTCTTGTAAGTCTTGAAGCTGTTACACTGTTACATCAGTGCCCCCAATCCCCTAAAAGCAGCTCAGGTGACCCCTGGAAAAGGGACAAATGGTCCATGGGCCACATAGCTCATCCTTCCTCTTGCCTCTCTGGACGTTGTTTTGGGGACTCAGAAATAAAACAGTTGTACTGTAGCCTTTTCTGCATTAATGAGTGTTTCTGTCTCACCAGCTCAGATCAATGTAATGAGGACCAGCTCGACTCCTGGGCCTCTACAATACTCTGAGATTAAAAAGATTTAACTGCTGCTAAGGATGAGATCTGAGCCCTCCTCTGTGAACAACATGGCTTCCACGCCAACAATCCTAACTGGTTTGAAATGGGGTCCAAAGACAGGGACCAAAAAATATTCAATCACAAGCCTCCATCTACGTATAGACTTCTGGTCTGCCCTTTGCCCCACGCCCCGTCCCGCCCCCGTACTCTGGCTCCTCCCCTGAATCATTCCTTTCTTCTTCTTATGCTCATACATACGTATGTTTTTACCCTTGCTTGTAAATGATTCACTTAGCTGAACTTCACCTTATACCAAAACAAAATGTTCCACACAAGCTTTTCCAAAAGGTTTCATCTACAACAGTTCCATCCTCTCTTGACACATCTACCAAAGGATACTTCCGATGCTGTGGGGAAACTCTGGCTAACAGGAACCTTCATCCTTTCATCCCATTCTTGCCATTAGTCCTCTCTCTGCTCCCGTTCTCTTCCTTTGATGCCCTGTGGCTCCATGCTAACTCAGCTATGTCATTTTGGTGTAAACAGTCCTGGCAGTAGAACCAGTCACCATCACACTGAGTCAACTCTTACCGGCCCACTTGCTGCTTCTCACCTCTTCTCTAAGCCTCCCACAGCAGTCCCAGAAAACCTTTTAGTGCCACTCTATAACGAAATCCTGTTTACAGCCCTTGAATAATCATTTTCCAAATCTCTTCAGGAATGTGGGATGGCAATCTCCTGATCCATCGCAGCAGATCCAGTCGAGACTCTCCTCCTGGTACACGACCAGAGGAGTCACTCTTTAATGACACAGAACTACCTACTGTCTCCCACAAGGATCCCCTTCAGCAGAAAACAGCTTTAATGTCCTTGCTCTGCATTTTTATACTTCTCACAGTTAGGAATAGTAGTTTCCTGATGAAGGACTACACTTCCCAGGTTCCCTTGCAGACTACAAGAGTCACTTCCGCCCTTGTAAGGGGCAGCATCGCATGCATCTTCTTCTGTAGACATCTTGGCCATCTACAGGCGTGGGTCTCGCTATGAATAAATATGGTTCACCTAAGGTCACACCAAGCCTCTCTTTCTACATTCCATCTCTCTATAATAACTCTCTTAAATAATCTAATGTGTGAGTTAAATTTTCTTACATTCACCTTTCCATAATCTCTTCATATTTTCACACAGCAGTATCCTGATTGTTACTTTTTCCTGTTAATATAATGGCTTGAATAGAACCACTATCACAGTCAACTGTAGCAGTCAGTGTGTTAACAACTCTGAGTCAGAGTGTGAGTAAAACATCAGGGGTAAAAGAGAGAAGCTTACATGGCAGTGATCCTGCACCAGAAGATTTCCACTGTAAAGAGAAAGCAGACAGAAAATGGAACAAGGTGACTCTATTGAGGATATGCCACCATAGCATCGTCTCTAGGTTGGCTCCTTCCTTGAGAATGCCAAATTAAGCAAAATGTCTTAAAAATAGTTTCTCTCAACAGGTATTACAGAGATAGTGACCGAGGAAGAGCAAGGCCCAATGAGAGCAAGAAGCCGAAACAATTCTGCTACGAGTCTGTGTTAACGTGCACCATAAAATCCCTAGGCCTGGGTGTCTCTCGCATCCTTTGCTTAAGGACTTTGTTACCACGCTTTGCTTTGCACAGCTTTCCTTCTTCCTCTGATCTGGATTCTTTTCTCCAGAGACTCGTCCTGTTGTCACTCAGACTGACTAAGCTATGTCCTCTTCTGATTGTCAGCTTTCTGTTTTCGTCGTTTCACTCAGGGTCAGAGTATAAAAGCGAGTAAGTATCCGGGATTTGTGTTCCCTCGGACGGCCTTGGTCGTCTTGTTCAGCGTTAGTATCTGGATCACTCTGTACAACAGGCACGTGCTGTGATGTTCCATCTTAGAATTGGGTTGTGACTTCTTGTTTTTCTTATTAAGTGCTTTTTGAAGCAACCTCTCTACTACCTTTGCCTGTTTCTTGGCCACATCGATATTCCAAGAAAAAAAAAAAAAGGAGAAGAGGATGAAATCAGGGGTTTTAATGTTTAGTTACTGCTTTTTAACTTTGCCATCAAAGGCTATTGCTTGTATTCATTCTAAAGCTTTCCTTTTTAAAATTTTTTTGTAATTGTGTTGGAACTGGTACAGTTTCCTCAGTATGACATTTCAGAAGAATCTCCAACTCAGAGCAGCAACCAACAGAGAGAATTGAATAGCCTTAATAATCTAAAAGAACAGTGTTGTTCAAGTTAACTGTGGGTCCCTGAGCACTTTGGGAAATGACATCCTTCTTCGGCAGAGAAAGGGCACTGAAAAAAGAAAATGGAACATGCTGATCTAAAATTTTTATATTCAAATGTTGCAGGATTTTGAGTGTATGCAACCTCATGCCCAAATTAAAACTAAGTAAAAACAAAAATCAATCAATTCAAACTGGAGGCTTTCTTGAGCCTCTAGAAAGAAAATTATTTCCAATTCTGGGTGTATGAGAGCCTATTTCTATTTTTTTAATCTTACTTTTATTGTTTTTACGCCCCAGTCATTAACACCCCCCCCCCTGTGGTCTGCCCTCGCTGAGTTCCTCATCCCATTCTTCCTCCCCCTGTCTCCAAGAGGATGTCCCCACCCCTGCCCCTATCCCACCAAGCCTCCTCACTCCCTGGGGCCTCGAGTCTCTCCATGGTTAGGTTCCTCTTCTCTCACAGAGGCCAGACCGGGTAGTCCTCTCCTGTATATGTGTCAGGGCCTCATATCAGCTGGTGTATGCTCACTTGATTGGTGACTCAGTGTTCCTACGAATTCCAACTCTTAGGAAGAACAAAAACAGCATTTTCTCTTCTGTTATCTGTACTCTTGAGATTTTGACATAAGCTCTTTCATTCTAATTTGGTCCAATGTGAACCTCTCATGCAGCTTGTATGATGACTTCATCAATTACATTTTATATTTAACATCATAATATAATCAATAAAGCAGAAACCTTGCTACAGGAATGAAAAGTGAATAAAAATAACCAGAGTACTGGAGGTCTTACTTTTGAATACTACGATTTTATTGATATACTTTTGTTTTATTGGAATATTAGAAGGAATACAAGAAGATTATAAAAATGTACAGGGCAGAGCTTTTCTGTCAACATGTTATTGCAATAACTCTTGGGTTTTATGAATATTTCAAGTATATAAAATATCCTCCATGTTGTAGTAGAAATTTTAGATTTCTAATAATACAAGATTTCTATATCTGGACCAATATTCAGGCAGTGATGCTCACATCAATAATTTCCGGTAACAGCTAGTGTAAAGTGAGACTTTTAAAATATTTTTTTTCAAAAGAGAGAAAACATGAGAGAGTTACAGGTCAGAATGCATGCGCTGACCATATACACAGAAGCCGCTAGCACATGTGAAACACCACAGCCAGAGTAAATGAACACCATTGTCTCTTACTCTCAAGGACAAACATGCTAATAAGAGTGAATTATTTAGCTACAATTAAACTCTTTTTGTGAAGGAGTTGAATCCATTCCCATTCTCTCTAATGTGTAACTATACTAAATGATGAGCTGAGTCTACTCATGATCTTGCTCTGTGCTAATTAATATGTATTCAGATACTAACTTTTCCTCTCCAGCCTTTAAATATGATTGACTTACCTTCAGGCTAATTTCCATGTTAACTAATTTTAATTATAATTTTTCAACATCCAATAATTTGAGTCTGCTTTATAGTAAATTCATGGGAATTTTAATTTGCGTTTACATTAGGGGAACACACTGAAAGGGGGGCTCTTGAAGGGCTCTAGGCTCAGAACTGGGAAATAGGGATTGCCGGAGAGGCTCCTCAAGAAGCCCTGTAGCAGATGCCTTTGGGCAAAATCGGACCAGAAGCATCACAGAAATGCAGCCTGGAGTGAGACAAATTGGTTGTTTTGCTGAAGGAATTGGGAGAGAGGGAGAGAGAGAAGAGTGAGGGAGAGAGAGAGGGAGAGGGAGAGAGAGAGGGAGAGGGAGAGGGAGAGGGAGAGGGAGAGGGAGAGGGAGAGGGAGAGGGAGAGGGAGAGGGAGAGGGAGAGGGAAAGGGGGAGGGAAAGGGAGGGGAGGGGGAAGGGGAGGGGGAAGGGGAGGGAGAAGGGGAGGGAGAGGGAGAGATATGAAGGGAGGGAGACAGGAGTCACCAACTATTTAGAAATCAGAAATCTAATAATAATTTTAAAACTTATACCAATGAGGAGATTGCTTAATCAAGAAAGAGATGGCTTTATGTAAGAGAAAAAGGCATTGCCAAATCCCAAGTTGTTAGGAATTTTTAAGACTGAAATCATGCAAAGTATTTTCTCCAACCACAGTGGAATTGAAGCCAAGGATCAATAACAGAAAGCAAGCTGGAAAAGTGTCAAGTGTGGAAAACAATACGTTCAAATGCAACCATGGGGAACAACAAAACTGCTTACGGAAATTAGAAATTACTTAGATGAATGGAAATAAAAACGCAACATGCCCAAACATATAGCAGTAACTGTCTATGTGCCAAAAGAAGAAAGATCTCAAATCGATAACTGGACTTTGTATGTTAAAGGAACCGAGAAGAGAAAAGAAAGCTAAGGGCAAAGCTCCCAGAAGGAACCGGATAATAAAGACAAGCAACAATGTAACGAAAGATCGGCAGCAACAGACTTTCGTTGAGGTGAACAACTTTGACAGGCCCTGAGCCAAACAAGAAGAAACGAGTGCCTAACATCAGACATGAAAGCAACATTATTACTATCCCTGTGGTGCAAATGAAAAACAAACAAACCCCGAAAACCAAAACCCAAAAAATACCAAACAAAACAATTCAGACCTTGGGGTGTGCCTCAGCGGTGGAGCGTGTGACTATCGACTTGCACACTCCTGAGCATGCAGAATCGTTGTGTGGAGATAGCTCCTAGGATAGCCCTGGGTTCTACACTCATCGGTGAATAACGGTAAAACTATACATGGTTGCCTGCTGAGGTAGGCAGGTCAGACTAACCTAAAGTGTACATTTATACAGAGCTTCCACATCTGCCCTTTAAAAGTAAGATATGAGTAAGCAGAAAATTGAGGATGGAGAGACAGTACGGGGCTCCAGACAGAGAAAGTGATGTGAAGATTCGGGGAGGAGTTACAGTAGTGTAGGTAAAAGCCAGAATTCCTAGAAATTCATCAGTCCCAAATTGCTAAAGATGCCCATCAACACAAGGACAGCTGGAGTTATGAGAACTCAGAAACCAAAACTGAGGGAATGAATGTAAGAAGTTCAGAGAGCTTAAAACAGTGGAGCAAACTCATGATTCTGCAATCTCATCCCAATTCACACTGCAGAGAGTGGGAACATACCACCTAAAAGGAACGTAATGGGAGCATGTTCCAATAGTCCCTAACTGAAAACAAGCAAAATCATATATCAGCTGATGAATGAATAAGGAAGTTATATGCCCATAACATGAAATGTAATTTAGCTACCAAGAAGAATGCCATTTAAAAATCCGTAGCCCCTGGATGAATTTTGAAAATTGACATAGCCATTCATAGAAGATCATATGTCACGTGATCTGATTCCATTCACAGAAAATGTCAGCCAGACCTGAGGTCACAGTCCTGTAATTAAAAGATCCTCAAGAAGCTGTACCAAGAAAAAAGCTAGTTCAAGGCCTGCCTGGGTGTCAGAGCAAGTTCACGGTCAACTTAGACGCTGTTAAAACAGTAACGGTACAAAAGGGGCTGAAGACACGGCTCAGTGGGAGGAAGCTTGTCTAGAACGAATGAGAAGCAAGGTTGAATTCGAGGAATCAAATGAAAGAAAGGAAAGAACAAAAACAAAGACGACACACAGTGGAGTAATCTATGCAGGAAGGAACCAGGTATTGTTTGTCAGGGCTGCTGCAAGGGAGGTGTAGCAGGGCTTAGCTCTAGACAGGGAGACAGTGGCTGCTGGTGTGTATAAGCTGTCTTTCCCGCGATGAAAGGATTCCAATTTAGTTCATGGAAACAGTGATGTCAGTCAACACCGCAAATATATTAAAACTATTGACAGCTTCACGTCAAGTGGATGAACAGTATGGCGTGTAGACTGCCCCAATAAAGTCGTCTAAAACTATAGCAGCATATACTCCTGTAACAAACGAATGTCTACTCCCATACTTGTGAGCAGTAAAGGAACACAACAGTGGGCATTTTGCTCCATGTGCTAAGCCTGAGGGTGGTCGTGTTCAATACACAACACACGAAAATAAAGAATTTCAGAGCCAGTAAACACAATTTCTCTCATCAGTCAGAGACTGTTTAGAGACATGACCATCTACCGAACTAAAAAACATACCATTAACTCTAAATTATATGATAACAAATCAATCTCATGGGATGACTTGGATGATACATACACAGCAGATGAACATGTGAGGTTTTTGTGAATCATTTATTTTCGATGATTCTCCTTGTTCATCTGCCTGCTCACTTGTCCTTGCCTGCTGTATTCTACATTTGTCTAAAACAGTCATCCATCATTTCAAATCTCAAATGTTGTTATGTGTGTGAGAGGGTATATACGTGCTTGTGTGGGCTGTGCATGTGTGTGTGTGTAAGTGTGAGTGAGTATATGTGTGTGTGTGAGTGTGTATGTGTGTGAGTATGTGTATGCATGTGTGTGTGAGTGTGTATGAGTTTGTGTATAAGTGTGTGTGTATGAGTGTATTGTGTGAGTGTGTGTATGAGTGTATGTGAGTGTGTATGTGAGTGTGTATATGAATATGTATGTGTATAAGTTTGTGTGTATAAGTGTATGGGTGTGTATAAGTGTGTGCATATGAGTATAAGTACGTGAGTGAGTGTGTGAGTGTGTGTGTATAAGTGTGTGTGTATGAGTGTATGTGTGTGTATGAGTGTATGTGTGTGTGTATGTGTGTGAGTGTGTACATGTGTGTGTGTTTGGAGGTGCATGTGCATATAGAAGCCAGAGATTGATGTCTGGTGTCCACCTCAATCTCTTCCTACCTTAACTGTTGAGATATTGTATCTCATTCCATCTGAAGTTCACCTACACTGCCTGGCCAGGGGGCTCCAGGAATAAGTTTGTCTCTTTCCTTTATGCTTAGAGTACAGACACGTTGCCAAGCTGAACCTGGCTTTTTTCTACATGACCACTGGGGCATCTGGCCTCAGGTCTTTATTTTACTTGGCAAGCATTTTACTGACTGAGCTGCATCTGCAGTCATAATGGTTGTTTAGTGGAGATAAATTTTTGTACACTCCACTGCTAGCAGTGGGGATATGGAACTTGAAGTGGCCACCTCCTGTAGCCAGCCATGACTGTCAATGGAGGGAATAAGGACAGCAACTCACCCAGAAAACTTTTGACCCCAAATTTGTCCTGTCTACAAGAAATGCAGGGACTAAGATGGAGCAGAGACTGAGGGAAAGGCTAACCAATTACCGGCTCAACTTGAGACCCATTCCAAAGGTAAAAACCAATGCTTTACACTATTAATGATATTTTGTTATGCTTACAGACAGGAGTCTAGCATGGCTGTCCTATGAGAGACTCCACCCAGCAGCTGACTCAGACAGATGCAGAGACCACAGTCAAACATTGGACAGAGCTTGAGGAATCTTATGGAAGAGTTGGGGGAATGATTGAGGACCTAAAGCAGATAGGAACTCCACAGGAAGACCAACAGAGTCAACTAACCTGGGCCTTTGGGGCTCTCAGAGACTAAACTACCAAATGAAGCATTGGACCTAGGTCTCCTTGCACATACGGAGCAGATGTACATCTTGGTCTTCATGTGGGTTTCCCAACAACTGGAGCAGGAATTGTCTCTAAAGCTGTTTCCTGTCTGTGAATCTTGTTCCCCTAACTAGGCTGCCTTGTCTGGCCTCAGTGGGAGAGAATACGCCTAGTCTTACAGAGACTTGATATGTCAGAGTAGGTGGGTGGATACCCAATGGGGGCCTCCATCATTCAGAGGAGAAGGGCAGGGAGGGATTCGAGGAGAGGCTGTGGGAGGTGAGGACCTGAAAGAGGGGCTTAGAATCAATTGAGATGTAAACTGAATAAATAAATAAGTAAATAAGTAAATAAATAAATAAATAAATAACTGGGAAAAATTGTGTGCATTCAGGAAAGCATCGGGCCCTTCAATTCAGTTTGAATACTGATTAGAATGTGAACGCTCCAGAACTATCTCCTTTTCATCTTGTACCATTGAGAAAGAACAAGAATAAGACAGGAAAGGAATTATGAATTGCAAATCAGAGCCTGAAGGAAACACATGCCTTACAAGGAGGATGGATGTTTATGGTACCACTGTGATAAAATTCAGCCTAATTTAAATTTTTTTTTTAAATTTCTTTATTAACTAGAAACCTCCTCTGAGCATGGAACATAGGAAACATTGCGAGCCTTGAAATGATCACTGAACTTTACGGATTTGAGAGAAGAGCAATGGACGTAATTTGCATACCTAACAGCCATGAGTGCAGAATTTCTAAGGCCAGCATGAATAGCATAAATACTGTGAAGCACTTTAAAACAAAACTGGGACACGGGAAATCAGTTTTAAAAGTTCTGTGTCAGTCTGCTAGTTCTGTGCTGATGTCAGGAGGATTAGGTGGTCACTGGGTCCTTGCTACTGAGTTCCAGTTTCTGTATCTAATTTCATTACTTAAAGTATAAATAAAATTCCCGTAGAAGTTAGTAAATGTGTGTTATTGTTCACTTGATAGACTGGAATATTTCCAAGTAGCACTTAAATAAATTATGCATACACACACACACACACACACACACACACACACACACACACAAATGGTTATTTTCATCCATTAGAAACACCTCTTTCTGCTAGGTAAGTGCATGCTTCCGGTGGCTCTTTAATGTGCTTACCCAATAGAACCCAACTTTATTTTAATTTTACCTTACTGTGTCATAATGAGGTCTTGGTGATATTACTTTTTATTTGGGCAGTCAGCTTGACATTCTGAACTTTGCTCAGTTGTAAATTTTTAAAATGTGAGCATAGAATATAAAACAGGATCTCTAAGTGTCCCTGGGGAACTGCTGTCTTCCTAAGTTAGAAATTATAGTTTAAATATTACTTCATTTAGAAGAAACATTTTAGCAGTGACTTTCAATATGAGTAATTGAAGTGAAAATCCACTCTGGTAAGAGCGATGAATTTGCAGCCTCTGTATAGTAATACAAACATTCATATCTGCTTTGGAATGCACACAGCCTGAATTTAAAATAAGGAGGTGTAGCATTTTCAAGAATGCAAAACCAAATCAATCACCCAGGAACATGTGCAACTTCAAATGCCTAGTGTAAGTAGCTGGCATATGGCAAGAGGTGAATAATATTAAAACAAGTCTGCTTCACGTAGGAACATAGGCAAACACCATATTGAAGTGTTTGGGTAGATTTGATGTACAGTACCTAGACATGAAGTCTGTGTTAGTACTATTTGTTCATCTGCCTACCTTTTGTTGGTGTGCCTGTCTTTTGACATCTATCTATCTATCTATCTATCTATCTATCTATCTATCTATCTATCTATCAAATTATGTATGTATGTTTGCATCTACCTACCTACTATCATCTATCAATTATCTATCTATCATCTATCTATCTATCTATATATATATCTATCTATCTATCATCTATCTATCAATCATCCTATATCTATCATTATCTATCATCTGTGTATCTGTCTATTATCATCAACTGTCCATCACCTATCAGGTGTCTATTCTATTCTCTCTCTCTCTCTCTCTCTCTCTCTCTGTCTCTCTCACACACACATCTATCTATCTATCTATCTATCTATCATCTATCTATTACCTATCTGCCTATCTATTTGCCTATTTATCATCTATCTATGTCCTGGTAGTTATCCATTCCCAATTGCATATCTTCCTGCCAGTTGCACTGATGCTATCTAACTCATGAATCATAAATTGCTAGCACACATACACAGTCATTATCAGTCTAACCTGCTATGAGCACTTCATGAACATCCCATTGACACAGGAAGTTATCTGAGAAAGCCTGTAGTTAAGTAGAACAAAATAATACAAACATCATGCTAAATGAGGTGCAGAAGACCAGTAAAGCCCTGCTCAAACCAGTTAACTGACATTTAAGTAGTGGACTATTGCTGGCAATAGAAAGACTAGTGCTTGAACTTTCCATAGTCATGGGAAAAATAAGCCTGTAAAAAAAAACATAAACAAAACCAAACAAACTTATAGATTAAACCAATGATGGCTCTACCCTTCAAAAATGAGTAAAAGATAAAGGGCCAAAGAAACATGTCAACGGTCATCTTTGTGAGGAGAGCAAAAGAACAGAATCACAAGAAAAGAATATTTCTCCACCTTTTTTCCGTTCCTATTTAAGTAGCGGCCACAAATGAATCTGTTCTAAAAATTTATTCCCAAAATATATGCTGAGCACAGTCATGTGCTGTCATTTTATGGGTTATAACAGAAATGAGAGGCCATTTTCAGTTAACAAGAACAGAAGGCCACAGTGCAGGAAAGCTGGGCAAGGGCTGCCTGGAACTTGAACGATGAAGAGCCAGATTCCACAAAAAAAACTGGTTGGTGACAATCAAGCCAGAAAAAAGTTTTTGGGCTAACAACTCCAGAAAAACAGGAAGAAACTGGAATGAACTGGAAATAAGAGTAGTGAGACTGTCAGATCCAGCATCCTTAGACAATCCGCCCACCTAAAGTCTCTGCTATTGCTAATTTATCTTTATTTTTAATTAGTTAATTATTTTACATCCCCACTGCACTTTTCCCTCTCTCCTTTCCTCCTGGTTCTCCCCATTCCCAAACACTCCTCCTCCCTTTCTCTTCAGAGAACTGGAGGTCTGTCATGGACATCAATTAGGTCTGACATACCAAGTTTCAGTAAGAGTGGGGGCATCTATTGCAGCTAGAGGAGGCAACCTAGAAAGGGTGCCACAGGCGGGCAGCAGAGTCAAAGAAGGCCCCGCTTCCATGGTTAGGAGCCCCACATGAAGACCAAGCAGCAGAACTGTTACGTAAGTGCCAAGGACCTAGGTCAGTCCCATGCATGCTCCCTAACTGGTGGGTCAGTCTTTATGGGCCGCTTACGGGCCCAGGTTAGTTGATTCTGTAGGTTTTCTTGGGGTGTCCTTGACCCCTCTGTTTTCTACAATCTTTACTCCTCCTCTTGCTCAGGATTCCCCAAGTTCTGAAATAGAATATATTTTGTTGGTTGAGAAGGGTAGGGGTTGGGGAGGTGAGGGTATTGGGGAATTGTGATAGGAGCAGGGAATATCAGGGAATGGGAGGGCAGGGAAAGGGAAGGAGGGAAGGCAGGAGGGAGGAGAGGCATTGGGGGTTGGGAGTACTGGGAGAGACAACTGGAATGGGTGTGGGGTAAGGATATCTCTTAGGATGAGAAAGAAACTTAAGGCAATGGAAACTCCCAGGAAACTCTGAGAGTAATTCTAGCTCAGATTCCTAGCATCTCCTTTAACCATGCAAGACTTCCAATGGAGAAACTGGGACACCAAACCCAACCACAAAACCTATAATTTGTCTTGCCTACAAGGTGTGCAGAAGTAATGATGGAGCAGAAATTTAGGCAGTGGCCAGCCAACAAATGGTCCAGCTTGAGACCCATTCCACGAGAGTCAGCCTACCCCTGACACTATTAGTGATCCTCTGCTCTCTGTGCAGACTGGAGCCGAGCATAACCATCGTCAGAGAGGCTTCATCAAGCAACAGGTGGAAACAGATGGAGGGACACACAGCCAAACACTAGGTCTCTGTTATTTTAAATACACATCTAAGGACAGCAGGATAGAAAGCGTGTGGGTTGCTTCTGAACACATGCCACTTTTTAGGATTTTCAATGTTCTGAAGACTTCTGGGTGATGGAAGGGAGAGTATGATATAAACATCAGAATCCCATGAAAAGTAGTCACAGGGATAACTTGTAGAGAGATGCTGCAGAAGTAATACATTGGATTTCTTCTGTCAGTGCAGTCTGAAAGATCTTCTGCTTTCCCCAAATCATGCACTGCCATTTGAATAGTTCTCCAGTCTCTGGGGCGGGGGGTTCTGTGACACATGAAAGTAATTTCATTTCAAAGTTATGGGACACATGAAACAGAAAAAGCGCCATTAATTCATACTAATTTCTTTATGATGAAACGTAAAGGGACCAGCTTTGGTTGACATTCCCAACTTCCCTGTGGTCTTTTACCTCCCGCTCTAGGGAAGCTCTGAGGACCCCATGGCTCTGACATACTTGTCCTTACCTAAAAATGCAGAGATTCCACAGAAGCAAAGTACAAGTGTGTACTGTGACGGCAGCTAAGTAAATACCGTGTAATGTGCTGTGGAGTTGGCTCATCAGTCTTTTGGAAAACTTTGGTAGAAATGTAGCTGTTAAAAATCTGGTTGTATTAACCACTTCAACTGTAGCTACTGACTCCCATTAAGAATATATCCCCCATGATAACCTTCTCCTATAAAAAAATTCAATTAGAGTTGTTATTTTAATTCAGAGTCCTGGCTTTAGGAAGACTGTCTGCCATTAATGCTTACATTAAGAAAGAATTATATGAAACTGCTGATTAAGTCTCAGGTCAGAGCTTAAACGAAAATACAGAGCATGATTTCACTGAAGTACAAAGATACTTCTCACCTTATCCTAGGTCCTGTATGGAACTAAAATAGATGATTATTAATAGAATTTGTTGTGCTTAACCATGAATACTACATAGTTTCCATGCTAGAAGAAATCTGTCAGCACACTTGTTTAGTTTACTGCTGCATGTTGACTGGGACCTGTTTTTAACTAAGAATTTCCCTTTCACACACGTATGTACAAGCTTTTGATAGGCACACATGTTACACATTTTAAGATATGCCTTTTAGGACAATGGGTTACAATTCTGAAACATGGATTAGTGAAGAGATTCAGTGAAAACAATTTTTTCAGGATTTTTGTCATAGTCACTAAAAAAGAAAAAATAAATACTTAAATGTATGTAAAAGGTTGGTTTTGTAATATCATCTGGTCAGTGCTTTTGCTACTTTTGGACATCTGATTAATCTTTGTCTGCACTAGAATGTTACATGTGCTTACTACACTGTGAAGAACAATTAAGTCAATCTTTCCAAGTCTTTACTTTTTGAGGTTTAAGGATTTCTAAATTTTCTAAATTTTCCTTGGCCCTTAGATTTGAAACCTTTTTCTCCTATTTTTTTTTTTTTTACCAAGAAAATCACATTACTATATCTGGATAACAGAAAACATAATTTCTCTTATAATAAGCATAGAATTATTGACTTACAGTTTTAGTTTGTTAGTTTTAGGCATTTAACATATATTTTAAATGAGTCAAATCCTGTGTGCTTAGTATGCTTTAAGAGAAAATTAATCAAGATCACTAAAGCTAATAATAGAGCTTTTTAATGAAATCATCTCTCTAAGACTATTATAGGAATTCTAATAGCAATGTCAGCCAAGCTCATACACTGTTGCCATTAACAGCAGCTATGTTATGGTTGCTGGACCACAGCATCAATGCTCACACAGATTGTTGCTAGAGAAATGGTAGTCTCTTCTCCATCACCTATCATTAAGCACACATGATGTTCCTCTGGTGGGCTTCCTAAGTTCCTAGTTTTATTCTTGGCCACCACTCAGCTTCGAGAAACATAGACCTGGTCCCTGATCTGCCTGCTGATTTATGTTGTACTGTGAGTATGAATATAGACAATTTTAGCCCACTCCATCTTCAATGTCTATATGAATTCTTTTCTAAAATAGGTGAAAGACTGAACCTACTGCCAACATCATCTGTTTTTTGTTGTTGTTGCTGTTGTTGTTGTGGTTGTGGTTTTGTTAGCTTATCACAAATCACAAAAGGACCTTCTTCCCACCCTGGTAAATGCAATAGGAGGCATTATGACAAAATATCAAAACATAACTACTCGAAGACTAGAAACTGAGGTGAGGTGTTAAGGATAATTCAGATCTGATTATTGCCTTAAAAGAAGGATTTACAACAAAATGTGCTTTGAAATTTTAATTATAAAAGCATGCCTTGGCATGGGTTAGAACCACTTAGTATCCATTGTAATTGTAGCAATAACACAACTCAAAACCAGAGGAGTTGCGGCTTATCATGGTCTTACAAACTTCAACAGTTATTGTTTCTCATACATATATCACAAGCTTTTTCTTTTGGAACTGATATGAGGGCATTAAACTTTGGCAGAGATTAATTTATATCTTTTTAAGTGACTGAAAAAATGATGATACATTTCCAGAAACTTAGACTTTTATTTCATTGGTCATGTATCAGGGAACAGTAAACTATTTTGTTCGAAGTGTCAATGTTTGTAACATGGCATGAAAAACATCCTTTGCAACTATTTCCGCTCATGAAAAAGACATTTTGGGTAACCACATTACAAGAATCATTAATAAAAATATATTTTCACAATTATTTTAGGGAAGATAAAAGAAAGAGTGTGAAGACATTTGATGCTGGATGTACAGTTCTAATTCTAGGTTCTACCTTGAGGCAACATTATCTCATGTAACATCAGAAAGGTTAGAGTCACTGAACGCTTCCAGACTATTCTCTGTGAATGTATCTGAGATGTGAAACTCCCTCTTATTATGTGGAAGGTGAAACTGAATCAAGCAACTGAACACTGCAACATTGTTTCAGAAATAGAAAACTATATAAGATGTCATTTAAAACTTCTAACCACTCATTGGGTTGCCCATCTCATATCTAAGCACTGAAGTGAGAAAGGTCAGATATCTTGTCCAAAGTTAAGCATATAGTGGATTGTAAGAACTAAAATGGGGTGCCTTAAAAACATACAGGGTGCTTTGTCACATTTAAGTTTCAGTGCCATTAGAATACCTTCAGAATACACCCAGGAAAATGTGTTCCCTCCCCTTTTTGCTTTTGAAGAATGTGTGTATGATACAGATCAGCCTAACAGGTATTCTTGCTTAACATGCCTGCTTTGTCTGCGTAGAAAAACGTTAAAACAGAGAAATGTGTTGCTATCTGTCACATTCACTTACTGTAGCTATTAACTAGAGCCAATAAGCAAGTGGGTGGTGAGCGTCTTTGTATCCTCAGGAAAGGGGAGTCTCAATATCATTTGCATTTCTAAATTGAAGTACTTGCACAAGCCTGGGTTTTAAAGCAGGGAGTATTGAAGATTATAGGAAAAAAATAACTGGTCTAATTTAAACACTCAGAAATAAATCAAGCCCCTGGATATGACTTGTTGTTTGAGGGTGTACAGTTTTCCTGAGAAAATGACTTCAGAAGAGGCCGATAAGCCAGGTAGATGTGATGGGAAGTAAGATAATAAACAAGTTTAATCTTTAAAGTTTCATGTTTGTAGCTGAGTATTCTGAGCAGCTCTTGAGACTCCAGATACATCAAAGAGAGCGCAGAGGTGAGGAACTTTGTGATGAGGGGATCAGGCTATTAGCTATGGGACTCGTTTGTGTCGCCTGCCCTGATATTTTCTCTCTAGACATTGTTCTATTTTCTCTCTAGACATTTTTCTATTTCTACAGTTTCAGCCTCACTAAACACAGAGTGCTTCTGGTTTTTTTTTTCTTTTCTTTTTTTTGTAATGAGG
The DNA here is from genome assembly GCA_030674055.1 of Rhabdomys pumilio. Taxonomy (NCBI): domain Eukaryota; kingdom Metazoa; phylum Chordata; class Mammalia; order Rodentia; family Muridae; genus Rhabdomys; species Rhabdomys pumilio. Next base: position 255,072,133 of record JANHMN010000001.1, on the reverse strand, counting down.
ATATAAAGTGTCTCTTTCTGTGTGTGTCTCTCTCTGCGTCTCTCTCTCTCTCTCTCTCTCTCTCACTCTCTCTCTCTCTCTCTCTCTCTCTGTGTGTGTGTGTGTGTGTGTGTGTGTGTGTGTATACTCTGCCTATCTGAAGACACAAAGCAAGAGTTATCTGGCAGGAATCTTCCATTGCGAGTCTCCATGTTCTTCTTACTGAAGTTATTATTATTTTAAGACAGAAGTTCTCTGATTTGGTTAAAGTGGCCAGCAAATCCCAGGGATCTGCTTGTCCTCACTTCTGCTTTTCACAGTGCCTGAGTTAGAGGTTTGTGGCACCGTGTCCAGCTTTCACAAGGGAACTGAGGATCTTAAGTGAGGTTCTTATGTTCATACCACAAGCACTTACTACACAGGGCCACCTCACCAGGCTACTATTGTAATTTTTAGAGCAGAAGGTTTTTAAGGACTTGAATAAGTGATTAGTCTGACTAAGAATTCTAAGAGGCAAGGGAAATACAGATTTCAATGACATCCAGACTTTTTCTAGATCATTGCAAAGTGCTCTACAAAGATCACCAATGGGAGCCTGAAATGGTTTTTCTAACTTACTGTATCAATGATAACATATTACACATTCTGATACACAAGCAAACTGAAACATAGCTCTGCAAAGCAGCGATCTGCAAATGAGGTGAACAACATCTGTGTATAGGAAAGTCTTAATAAAAATCAACTTCATCTTCTCAGGATCTCAAAGTTATTTCCAACCCTCTCTAAATTGCGTTTCATCTTCAGACATGAAGACAAGGCAGCAAAGTTGCAACAATGTGATGGCTGGTAGGCTCATCACTCAGGCAGACCTGTCAAGTCACTCAGTCACTGATGTTACCTCTAACCCTTCATGTGACTGTCACTATAATTACCTAGGAATGGGATGCAAATAAGAGAAAATCATGCAAATACATTCTCCATACTAACAGTTGTCAAGTCTATATTTGCTGTAAGTAAAAAACTTTCTTCAATGCAGCATTTAATTATAGAAGGCAAAGCAAGATGGAGAGGAAGTGAGACAAGTCCGTGGAAGTGCCAATAACGAGTGCACCTTTGCTAATACGATACTAAGATGCATCGTGAACAATTATCTTTGGCCTTATTTATTCTCCTTAATGAACCAGATGATTCTTCAGTCCTTATTCTTGATTTTGAACTATTAACAACAAAACATGTTCATTTGAGTGCAATGCAGACTAGAAAGATAAACCTAGGTCTTTACAGTGGGGTAGAATGGTAATTTGACAGTTTTTCTGGCCCCCAAAATCAGACTGCTAGAGAAAGGCTCACTGTGATTTCCTTGAAGTTTCTAGATTTGTGGTCATCACATGTGCTAATTACAGTTATGACAATGTCTGTCATCACTAGAAAACTTATAACACATTCTGTATATTCAGATCATAGGTCGGACGCTATATCTTATTTCCATTCTACTTGAAATACAATATGATCTTTCTCTAGGAAGTGAGAATTAAGTGGTAGGCTGTCCACTGGGAAGCCATGCACCACACAAAGACACATGTTCCTGTTTATTGATTTAATGGAGGTATTACTTAGTTTCTCACGTGTACCTCCAAAGGAGGGTGACTGAAGGAGTCATTTGGTCTGGTTACTTTTCTTATCCTAGAGACACAGTCGTGTAGTTCAACTTTCCCTCTAATTACCAACTGTGAAGTTTCTCTTTCTGCTATTGGCACATTTTCTCCACTCTGATAGCTCTATTGATGGAAGTTATCATGTCCCAGACGTGCAAGTCACTTACGAAGTAGATTTACAGTGCTCAAACTTTTAAAGTTCTTCAACTCCACACAAACACTTCAGCAGCCGAGTTTCTGCTTAAATACACCTTTGACACACTACCTTGTCGGCAGCCTCCAATTATACTTTATTGACTGGAGTTGCCAACATTGGAGACAGCACACATGCTGCTCTCCTAGCTGTGGCTTGCTGTTATTGACCACATTTGCTAACACCAGAGAAGGAGAATGTGGCTTTGTTACCTGTGGCTTTAGACTGTTCTAATTCACAGCTGGGGAGGAACTGTTCACTTTTGTCAATTTTTGTCGCCTTCAAGATGACTGTCTTGCAGTTGGTTTCCTTTAACGGTCTCAACAAGAAACAATACAGGATCCTGCCACATGTCCATTGCAAGTATTCTTTCATTAGTGTTTTGCAAAACCATTTAAGGTAAATTGAAGTACTTAATAACTGGCTTCCCCCTTTTCAGGCCTCAGTTGGATATTTTCAGCTTCAGTTGATAGAATTTAGGATCAAACACTGCAAAGCATATTTGAAATCTATAGGCTCTATCCAGGCATCTCCCTAAGGACAAATGTCTTTTGCTAAAAATTTAAGATAAGCTATGTCTTCATGTATTTCAAGACACAGATTTTCCCCTTTGTGTATAGATTTTGTATATGGATGGAATCAGAATGGATTAGAAGAGTCACAACCTTCAAGATGCTGTTAATTGTGAGATACGGTCTTGTTTCTTTCAGGCTGTCTCAACTCATCATGTAGCTGAGAATGATCTTGAACTTCTGCTTTCTGCTTCCAGAGTCATGCACCACCACAGTCGGTTTGCTGGGGCTCAGACGCAGGATATCACGCACAGGCAAGCATGCTGAGGACTAAGCTATGTCTTCAGACGTTTCTTATACATTATCTTATGCTACAACTGTTTTTGTTTGTATAACATTATTCTATGTGTGTCTTTCTGATATATTGATAATTCATTTGTAATTGTAAAATGTTCTGGTAAAGAAAAGATAGATTAGTATCTAGAATTAAAATAAATGTAGATCAATATTGAAATCATCTATGTAATCGCTTTGGTCGATATGTATATTTGCTGTGTTCTTTTCCCAGGGGACATAATGGGCAATGAGATGTATCTTACTATCATTTTTAAGGTACTTGTTCTCCTTTCTGTTTCCACTTCTGGATTGAGCTTCCCACATTTATGGGCAGGGAGATATTGGCCAGGGTGATCTTGATGTTCCCTTTGCTTGATTAAATTTCACCAGCTTTTAATTTCTTAGTGTGTTTAACTTAGAAGACTAAAATTATAAAATTTTCCTCTGCCTGTGTTGAGGTTTGAATGTGGTTTGTCCAGACGGAAACTCATGGTGATGTTTAATTATCCAATGCGAAGGTAGTGAGGTGCTGGGTCTTTCAGTGGGATGACTAAGTGGCGCTTCTGGAAAAGAGGGGTTGCCATAGGAGTGGGAGGTAGTAAAGGCTGCCGCCTCCTCTTTGTCTGTGTCTTTCACGTATGTCTTGTCCTTCACACTTCCTACAGGCAGGAGCTCTCTGCTATACACTGTCTCCAGGTTGCTTGAACTATCCCACAACCAGATTCATGTCTTTTCAGTGTTCCAACTCAGGGTAATCTGTCATCATAAAGCAAATCATACCAACACAACCTGCTGTGATTCATCATGGTTCCCGGCTTGATGGGGTTACAATAGCTGAATCAAATAGAAATGAATCTCTGGGCATGTCTGTGTGAGTTGGGGTTATCTGGAATAGGTGGGGGTTGGGAGACCAATCCTACATATGGGTAGAACTATTCCAAAGGCTAGACTAGGACTAATGAAAGAGAAAAACCAAACTGAACAAAAGACTTCATTGCTGTTTCCTGACTGTAGACACAGTGAGAGCAGCACCCCACGCTCCTGCCCCCATCACTTCTTTGTCATGAAGCACCAGATCCCTTGAAATTGAAGCCAGACACCAGCTCTTTTTTCTCTAAAGTCTTGTTTGTCAGATATTTTGTAGTAGCAACTAGACAAATTATTAATATATAGCTTCTTAAATATGAAGCTCGTCTATGAATCTTAGATTTTTGCTTCATTGTTTACATTGATTTTGCTTGTTTTATTCTTAATATTTTTGTTCTAGCATAGGAACTGTTTCTTAGTTTTCCTAATTTTTATTTTATTTTGGCAGCATTTCATATTGAACTCAGGATTCTACAGAGGTTAAACAAGCTCTCTACACCCTGAATTATCACACGGCTCTACCCCTATAACCGAGGAATGTCTTTTCGATCATCTGGGTGCTTCCCATTTGGAAAGTAATCAACACCAGAGATAGGCTCCCGTTCTTTCAGTCTCTGTGGGAGGGTAAGAGGCTAACATCAATGAGCATAACTTCAATTAGCAACCACAGATGGCTGAATCACATTGACCAGCCTCCCTCTGGCCTCGCCTCGACTTTTCCGATAGCTCACTTGCTGCTTAAAGTACTCTCCCATCTTTTGCTGCAAAGGAACTAAATTTTCTCTTCTGCTACAACTGTCTTTCTTTACAACATTCCTGAGTGAAGCCTTCCACCCCTGTTTAACTGCATGGAGATATTCTTTGTCTTTGTCAGTGAATTTAGTTTGACCTACAAAGCAGTAGACTTCAGTAAGCACATCTCTTCCTTCCTTCATGTATATACAACATTTTTTGCGAATCTACTAATCTACTTGGGTCCTGCTTTCATTCTCTCTGGGTTCTTTATGTCATGGGCAGTAGCTAACGAGCATATTCTGGCTAAGCCCATTTAAGCACAGTCATCCTTTCCGGCTTAGGTGTTTACTATGATCCTTCACACACTATCATTAAGGTTGTTTTTAGATATGGCAGCATTTACCTGAGGGAGAGGAATGCACCAGTGCTTGAAGTAAAGTAGGAATCGTAACTGACTTGTGCTAGCTTGTAGCAGGTTCCTTCCCCAAGTCTCTATGTGCAAGTGACAAGTCCCTCTGACAGTGTCTCAGGAGACCATGTTGTCAGCAGCAGAGTCCTACCCTAGAAGATACTCCCTGGGACTCTGCCAACTGATCCATCCTAAAACCATTTGAAAACTGCTTCAGAATTCATTTTGCTGTAAAGTGCTATGTAAATTCAAAGTGATTATCTTTATTATAATTATACCTGGATTCATGTACCTTTTACAATTCCCACCAATCCTTTTTGGTAGATATTTTATACTGATATTTCATCATGGTCACATTTTCTTTATTACACCATCATTTCTCAGCCTCCAGACTCAATTGTCCAAATAAGAGTAATATTCATAGAGACACACTTCATTGCTATATACATGACCTAAGGGAGATTCTCAAATAAAGATGAGTATTTAGAAAACTTCTGACAGGAGTGTTATGCAAGGCCACAGTTTTACGTAGAGAGGTGGCCATGCTACATGCTGGTCTCAAGGGGCCTCAGTTTTTGCTGACATCCACAGACACAAGTGTCATAAAATTACATATTTACACAATCTTCCGTTTTGAAAACCATGTATAAATCACAATTTGAACACATTTTTTCAAATGCAGAAAAATCAAGCTATTAGTGCCTTGAAAGAAAATTAAATTGTATTGCTTTAACATTTAAAATGTATATCGATCATCTACACATATTTAAGTTTGGTCACTCTCCCAGATCTCAGAAAATATACTCAGGTACATATAGGAAAACCTCTAACATGCTGCATTTATCAGAAGAATGAAAGTGTTCAAAATTGAGTGCACATATATTCACTCTTACTGCTGACAGCCAGCATATGGAATAAACCCAGTGTCCACTAGTGAAAGGATGGGTGATGAAAATGTAGAAGAGTGAAATACTACATAGCATTCACTAGAAGTGAAAGCTTGCCATTTGTTACCACATAGCTGAATCTAGAAGTTACTCTGTTCAGTGAAATATGCCGACGAAGAACAACAAAACAAAAAAAACAAGACAAAAGAACCAACAGCAAAAAATAACAAACAAAACAAAACAAAGACAAAACAAAAAAACCCAAACCCCACATCTGGCCTAGTTCATATGTAGTATCTAAATATTCATAGAAACTGAATGGTACATACTCACTAGGGCTGTTTACAGTGAGGAGGTTCAGCAAGATAGGAGAATGAGTTCAAGGGATATATAGTTAACAGTGGTGTATCTATTCTCAAAAATCACCAACAGGGTAGAATTTCAGTGTTCTTCCCCCAAATCACAAATATTTGTGGGAATACTTATAAGCTGGTAAGATGGGTTTAACTACCTCACCGTGTTAGTCACCACATTTTGATTTTTTAAGCTTTTTTAAATTTTTTTATTGGATATTATATTTACATTTCAGATTTTATCCCCTTACCCCATTCTCCCTGCTTAGGAACACCCTATCCCATCCCCCTCCTCCTGCTTCTATGAGGATGTGCCCCCATGTAGCCTTCACTCCCACCTCCCCACCCTCGAATTTCCCCACACTCGGTGTTCAGCCTCCATGGGACCAAGGATCTCCTCTCCCACCTATGCCGGACAAGGCCATAGAACCTTGGACCCTTATTGGTTGGCAGGAGTTCGGCTCTGCTCCCTGGCCCTGGTTCTTTTCATTTAGCTTCAGCCCTCCACAGCCCCTCCCACAGAGAGGCTTATGGCCATCAGTCATGAGGAACAGCGCCTCAGGCTCTCCCGTAAGCAGATAAGGTATCTCCAAGCTCTCAGACCAAGCCAATAGGTGTTATCTGCTGCTAGACCCTAACCCACCCTGAAACTGTATATAAGAGCTCTATTTAGGGGAAGTAAAGTGCTCAAGAATCATCTTGGTGTCTGAGAGTTTCTGTCACAAGAGCTGTAACACTTGGGAAGAGATTTGCTCTCCTGGAACCTGCCTGGGACATCAAGCTACCTCCTTGTCAGCTAGCTGGCTTCTTATTGGCCCAGCCCAGGCCTGGACCAGCTCAGCGTGGAGAGACAGGTGCAGCACCTGGGAGTGACCAGTCAGTGACAGGGACAGCGAGCAAGCAGAGGCAGCAGCGGAGGCAGGCAATCTCCCCTCCCTGTTCCCACTCTGTGCCCTTTGGCCCCTGACCACCCGCACCAGCCCCAGCCGGAGACCTGCTGACAGTAGAGACACGGGGCGGAGGCAGCAGGAGAGACAGTATCGAATCCTTCATGCTCTCACCCTGTCCCCAGCCGGGCGATCGTCACAGAACACCCTCTGGAACAAGGGACCCACAATATTTTGTATATAATGTGTAAATATATAGGATATTTACATGCATATAGAAATATATATATATATATAATATATAAATATATATAAAGAGACTTTGAGTCAATTAATTTAATTTTTAATTAAAAAAGTTTGATATACTTCAGATAACTAAAGATCCAACATGGTAACAACTGTATGTTACTTGCAATATACGAGCACAAGTTTCTTTCTTCCTGACTCCTTCATGCTACCCTTACTTGAACCAGAGATGTCACAGCAGGAGCCTTCCAGAATAGTTGGGCTACAAGAGCAGAGGTGAATGGAGAATGTAAGGACAAGGTGAAGCATGAACTATTCCTTGGCACTTCTTCTAGAACTATTTCTAGAAGGGACAGAGCTCACTTCTGCTTGATTAATGCTTGAGGCTTCTAAGTTGATAATGAATTTAGAGGAATTTGGTAAACAATTTGGCAATATGGACATTAATAAGAATTAATTATGTAGGGCTGGAGACATGGCTCAGTGGTTAAGAGCACTGACTGCTCTTCCAGAGATCCTGATTTCAATTCCCAGCAACCACATGGTGGCTCACAACCACCTGTAATGGGATCCAATGCCCTCTTCTGGTGGGTCTAAGAAAGCAACTGTGTACTCATATACATAAAATAAATAAATAAATCTTTAAAAAAATTAATTATGTCACTGGTACAAACAGGAATAATTATGCTCTAATTGTATTTTGAGAGAAAAGTTTTATTTTAACGGGAAGGGTGATATGTAGGAGGAGCTAAGGGGGAAGGAGCACTGAGAGGAAAAGATGGAGTAAGGAGAGGAGAAGATGAAGGAGAGGAGAAGCTAGGTGATGAGAGAGAGAAAGAGAGGGGGCATGGAGGCAAAAGTTCACATGTCTCCACCAGTCAAAGATAGTTTACATAGCTAGGTTGGGTATTGGGTTACACTTCTGATTGAGCATTATCATACTTATAAAGCCTTTGATTAACATTTTAAAAAATTGTATAAAAGCAAAAAGGAAAAGGGGGCAGGAGTCTTCTAGGGAGGGAAATGGGGAAAGGGGATGGAATCTGAAATGTAAATAAAACATCCAATAAAAAAATTAATTATGTAAACCTGTAATTACACAGATTACATAAAAACCAACTACCATTCAGGACTCATCTGCATCTCCGAGTTCTCTGTGTTTTGTTGACATATTAAAGTTGAACATGGCTTCGGAAAGAAATGTGGCTGTCAACTTTATGGCTCTAATTTCTGACTTCCCCTATATTTAACTTCCCATGTCCATAGTGCAGATGTTTTCTCGTTCCATTCAGAATCATTTGCTTATCAGCAACAGAAACTTAACAGTGATCCAAAGTGAGGCAAGCTTTCTAGCTTCTAGGCGTTCCTTTTCTGAATGAAATAGGCAATACAGCTATCTTCTTTTCCCAAAGTTCCTAAAGTTTGATTTATGTACCCATATCTGTGCAATAGAATATGTTTACTGAAAAACAAAAGTGTCTGAGAAGAGACATAAAGATTATTTTGCATTTGGAAGGGACAGGAGAAGTATCTGTCATAGGTCTTTTACCAGGTCCTCAAGGTTCTGGGGATAAAAGATATAGCATTCTCACTTTTTTCTTCCACAGAGTCATGCTTTTGAGTTGAGACTAGTGGTTTAGAAGAGCTAGTTAGCCATTGGGATAAGATTTTTGAAAGGAAGCCCAATTTATCTTAATAATCTAAGCAGAAAGAAAACAATTACTTCAACAGACGAAATGTCTCTAAGGGAGTAGTAAGTTATTATTGCCCATTTTTTGAAAGAATTTGGCTTAAAATGATGTCTCTATTACATTTTAGAGCCAACAACAACAACAACAACAAAATTTGCTCATTCATCCATCAAACCCATGTTAAAAAGATGTTGCTAAGAAGGAAACATCTTAAAAAAGGAAAAATGGAGAAGTAGACATTAAAATGCTGTGCAGACAGACCCAGGATACCCACCGTCAGGCAGCTTGACAGACCTTAGCCTGTCACATGTAGGTGTCTCTGATCAGCACTAACTAGGCCCTTGACTTCATGCTCGAGGGAACCTGACTCAGTAACAAAGATGAGTTCCTCCGAGTTTAGCCAACCTAAGGGTCAGAAATCAGTGTCTCTTTTCTCACTTAGGAATCTTACAAACCAAAATGTATATAGATGACTACTTTTGTAGGAAATGAAAAACTAATGAAATTCCACTTAAATATATATTACGGAAAGACAAGTGAAATGCCAAGAATAAAGGCATTCTTCCAAATAACTCACAGGAGCCGAGTGTTCATTTATTTTAAATTGTGCATTTGGATCAGTTCTTGTGAAGTCCATGAAATTCTCTAATATGATTTGACTGTAACATTGGAGTCCTACAGTGAGTTAGAGTGGCCTTTAGCAATAAGAAGAACGTGTTTTTCCTCAACTATTAAATGTTTGAGAAGAGTAGATGTGGGTGGAAACATGAAAGTATTAACTGTTGAGGAGAGTCTCACAAGCCCTTATCTCAAAGGTCCCAAACCTTAATGTTGAATGTTGCCTTACTTCCCTGGAAATAAAGGTCACTATCTTATTTGAAAAAAGTTTTATCGAAACCAAATCTGATAATCCCAAAGGAACTGTATACTGAAAGCAGTTTTCTTCATACATATTCAAACTTACTGTTTTTTAAAATATGGTCCTTGAAAACCTTGTGTTATTATTATGCAAATACCATTAAAATATCAAGTATGAGCAAGCTTTACAAGTAAACTCTCTAAATGGGACATCTCTATCATGCCCCTTCCTCCACCACTGAGGCCTATGGAACAGTAAAAGAGGGGACATGGAAAGAATATGAGAGCCAGAGGATGTCCAGGGGTGCTGAGAAATGTCTCCTGAATATGACATGGCTACTACACTCATGAACTCAAAGCATCTGGGTTACTTGCATAAAACATGCACAAGATTAAGACAGCAAAGAATAGAGCATTGGTTGGGGAGGTACTCCCTTGCCTCCACCCTTTACTAAAAATCTACCGCCAGTTAATAGTTTCTGAGGGAGGAAGAGCCATTTGTCTTTTGGTGTATAGCCACAGATAGATTTCCATTCTCTGTTGCATGGTTCCACACGCATGCACATAATCACATCAGTAATTGGACTTGGACTATCACAATACACAAAAAAGAAAACCTGAATGTCAAAGAAGTGATGGAGGGAATAGATGGGGTCTGGAGAGGGATACTTGGGGTGCATTGGGCTGAGTTTCATTGTATGGATGCGTGAAATTGTCAAAGAACAAAACAGAATTAAAACAGAAAGTAAAATCATTCAGTTGTGTACTGTGCCTTTGAAGTGATGGGAGAGAGATGTTAAAATTCAATTAAGACTGATTCCAGGAAATAAAAAAAAAAAAAATCCATTGTATTGGCTAACACCACTTTCATGAAACTTCAAGAAAGCAGCACTATTCTTTAATTATCTCCTGAAACCAGTATTTCTTAGGAACATGAACGTGGAGAAGTGCATTCATAACTATTTTCTTTTCCCTTCATTTTTTCTGCGAATGATTACAACATAGACGTGCATACATCCTTCAAGAGGTTAAGCTTTAGTTAAGAATGGCTGTCTTGGGGTGGATTATGAACTTCAAGGAAAGTATTCACGTAAAATTACTGAGAACTATTATTAAAATACTTTTTATAAAATTGGCATGTCTTAGATAATATTCTGGGGGGTATTTTAAAATAAATAAAATATTTTCCATCAAGTTGGAGAAAACTATTTCTTATTAGACATTGTGGTTACTTTCATACCATTTGTTTGTGCATGTAACTGCAAATATATGGTTGTGCGATTTAACAAGTTTCTGAAACTCTGTGGTCCAGGGTCACACTTGATTCAGGGTTACAGAGAAAAAAGTCCATGATAAACACCAAGTCATACTTAATATGTGGAAAAATCAGATGACCCAAGGTGACTGAGTTGGATAGAAAATGAAAGATACAAATGCTCAGCAGAAGACATGAAAGTGAATTTGAAAAGTGGAGCAAAAATTTAAAAGTGGTACATAAGATTATAATAATCAAATCATAATAACATATCACATAGCATTTCAGTTGATTGAAGCCTATAGTGACCCCATAAGATTATAAGGGGGACTGTCGTGGACTGAATATGAAAGATCCTTTTGAGATCATATTTTGAACACTTATCCTCAGGTAGTGATGGTATGTGAGAAGGCTGTGCATTGTGTAAGAGATGGGGCTTAGCTGGCAATGGCTGGTCACTAGAGATGGACCCTTGACTGCTGTAAATGAATGCCTTGTTCTTGTTCCTCTCTGGCTGCTCGGCTGTCATGGGATGCAATGGCTTCTGCTATAGGCTCCTGCATCATGAGCTGAGCTGAATCACACGGTTTATCCATGATGGTGGACGAAAGCCAGCTAAAACCATGAACCAAATATATCGTTCCCTTTTATGTTGTTACCCTAATACGATGGCCACAGCAACAAACAGAAACTAATACAGTATTGAAGAATCCGCCAACTCATTTTTACTGGATCTCTATGTTTTGCTATGCAAATATTTTCCACTCTGTTCTAATTGCCTACAATATTTAGTTAAGTGCTATATGTTAGTAGCCTCAAAGTAATATAACATAAATCCTAGGTGCAAACATTTAGCAATGCATAAGGGTATTTTACAATATTCACATGAAGACAAAATGACCTAATGCTTTGGAGTGTTTATAAGAATAGGTCCTTATCATGAGGACCTATATCAAATGTGTTTTCTAATCAGTTGGAATTAGGCCAGAACAGGTACATAGTAGATGTTTCTCTAAGATCATGTGAGTGAAAAGATTAGACATATACTCCAAAAGCACATGCATTAGCTTTGGTGAAACAGAGGCTATGTCTGTCATATATATGCCATATGTTTTCATAGGCTTACTCTATGTAGTATAGAAGCTGACATCCCACTACATGTCTGAAGCATGTTTAAATGAATGAATAAAGGCATAATGTGGACAGGATAACAGACCTGCAGTCTAAGCGGACATAAAGTTCTAACCAATAAAACAAAACACAACCACACAGGACAGTTATTTTTTTTCCTAAATTTAAACTCCAGATTTCAGACTCCCATGACTACCATCTTCAGTGGGACCTTCACCCATTGCCAGGGCTACTCGGTGGGAGAACTGGAAGGAACCTACTGATTTCTGGCACCCCAGATGTAAGGAATGAGGCAAAATGCCCATACCTCCTTTCAGAATTAGCACCGACTCTAAACTTATTTGAGAGAAAAAATAGGAATTGATTTATCAGGACTGAAACAAAATTGGCCTCTATATGAACAAATAATTCACAATGTCCAACACTCTAATGGACTGGTAACATTTGGGAAGATCAATTTAATTAGTTGGCATTAAAATTATGGGATAATGTAATTTTTAAGGTCAAATATTTCTACACATGCAATTATATTTCAGAGCAAAAGGTTATCATGCAGTAGAGACTCTCACAAAGCGAGGCACCTGGGGGTTAGGCCATGCTCATGTACTCATTTAAGTAGAACGCTGTAGTTTTTAAGTGGGAAAACCGAAGCGTCATTTTTTGAATTGGTCTAGGAAAATCATAATTCACTCACTTAAACTTGAAAAGGTCATATTTCCTGTGAATATCCTTGAAATAATACTTTAAAAATTTCTGTTACGTATAATTATTTGGTTTTTACTATGACAAGTTGCTATGGTTTCTTAATTAAAACAAAGAAACAACATATCATTTTATAACTGGAAGGTAATAATTGTCTACTTTGAAGTTATTTACAATTTTTAAAGTGCCAAATACAATGTTTTCTTTAAGAATGTTGGCTATTTCCCCTCCAAATTCACCACTTATAAGACCCATTCCCCAATATCTAAATGGGATTTTAAAATATGATACATAACTATTTTAGGAATATGTAGCTTTATAAATATATATAAGTATAAATATGAGTTTTATACACCACAGGAAGCCATGGATAGTTATTTAGGCACAAACTAAAATTTATTCTATAATGTAGGTAGATGAAACATGCTCCTTTTAATACTGAAGATAAAAATCAGTCATTTTAGAGAACGGTAAGAATTTCTATAAATTGTGATTTCTTGTTATTACTCCAAACAGACAGATGTCCTCCAGAGCAAGGGAAAAAAGATTGGGCCCTAGGCCATTGTTATTCACTTCTTCATGGTTTTCCAGAGTGCATTCCTCCAGAAAGTAAAGAAGAAAGCAAGTTGAATTATAAATTATTCTGAAAAACAGAATTTTATGAATTCAACATATTTTTAAATAATCTTCTAAAACAATATTTTTCTATGTTCATTGTCTTTTAAAATTTAGAAGTGATAACAGAAGTGTCAACATTCAAGTTAAAGACAGTATGTTCTGAGAAACACTTGCTAATATAGTTAAAAGTCTAATTAAATAATGGCTTAATACCTGATCCTGATGCAGATACGTACAGTCAACCATTGGACTGAAGTTGGGGACATATATAGAAGAGTTACTGGAAGGACGGAAGAAACTGAAGGGGATGGTAACCCATAGAAGGCCAACAGTCTCAACTAACCTGGAGCCCCAGGAGTACCCAGAGACGAAGCCACCAACTAAAGAGCATACAGGGGCTGGTCTGAGGTCCCTGAAACATATGTAGCAGAGGATTGCCCTTTCTGGCCTCAGTGGGAAAGGATGGGTCTAATCCTGTAGAGACTTGAGGCCCCAGGGAAGAGGGATACCCAAGGATGAGGTGGGGGAGGTGGGGTGTGGATGAGTGGGGGATCAGCCTCTCAGAGGCAAAGGAGAGAGGGATGAGATGAAGAACGCTGAGAGGGGGGAAACATTTGGAATGTAAATAAATAAAATAATTTAAAAAATAATGACAATTTCACCAAGATCTTAAGATGACAATCAACATTCAGGCCACTAATTTTATATTCACTTGCCCTGTAATCATTAAATCTTGGTAAGTCACATCTTCCTGTCACTTTGAATTAACCTTCTGAAAAGACAGATCTAAAATAAAGTCAAGGAAATCATTCTGAAAGGCTATGAAATGAGCAAGCTTCTCTGTCTCCAGGTTTTGGTGTTATAACATGACAGGTAACACACTATGCAAAGTTTATTTGAGCACTACTTCCACAGAAAAGTCCTTAATTAAATTGATCCAATTGGAAAACCTATAAGTGTATGAGAAGGAACTTTTAGGTCACTGAGATGTATGCTCTTCATACATTATTTGTTCAGATAAAGCACTTTAATTTTGACGATTAATATGAATCTTAAGTGTATGCAGTTTCCAAACAAAACTTACACGATAATACGTGCTGATCTAACATAAGACTTATAAAAACAAAAAAATTTGTAAAACATACCCAAGACACATCCATGTATAAGACATATACATAGAAAGCACAAATATAATTATACACAAAAATTATACACATAAATTATATCTATCCAAATCATAAAAGTATATCTCGCTCTCTATATATTATTTGTTATGTGTGTATTCATATAAACTTTACAAATTGATTGTGTGTATATACCTTATATAAGATTTACATCCGCATGCGTGTATACATGATTTTATGAGAAAAAAACTCAATTTAGGATATATATATATATATATATATATATATATATATATATATATATAATATATATAGTTTTAAAATCCTCAGCCTTATACTATTAAAAACTTTATGGCACAAGGCTGACAAAGAGTGATGTTGTATTGTTACACACACGGAGGCGTCCATTATCTCTTAAGTGATGTGCAATGGTGATTTATCCAAGCAATTTCACCTGTCAGAACTTGAGAGCACGTCTCAGAACTTGCCCTGCCCTTCGCTCTCACCACTTGCTGTGTGCTGATGTGTTTTGATGGCTGCTGCTGAGGACTTTGACAATTACCTCCTATCCCTGGAAGCAATCCATAAAAACTTATCCTACTGTAGAACTGCATGAAAATACTTCATTGAGTTTCTAATAAATCAGAGGTGAGTAGTGGTCGTTAAGGAGATGCAGTTGGAATGGACCAAAGGGAGGGGGAGTTGGTACCCAACTGGAAGACTCGTTAAGATGGAGTGAGAGGATCTGCTGACTTTCTCACTAGAAGTGAAAATATGGCATGGTAGACAAAACTGATTATGTTTTTTATTAATAGTAAAGGGTGCAGGGGATCAAGTGTTACGGCATGATATGTAATAAAATCTCTTTGTTGGAATTACTTTTCCTAGAAAACTGAGCTAAGAGTAGATTTACATGGTTAGCTCTTCTTTGCAAGTAGTATGCCTTGAATGAACTGAGTGAAAGGTATCCAAACATTTTATAATAATTTTTATGATACAGTTCCCCTTTGGCTTATTAAATGGGATGTTTAAACAAGGACCACTCTCTCTCCTACAGTACATTATTAAGAATCCTTAGCTAGTTGGATATGCTGGTGCACATCTGGAATCTCAGAACCTGGAAGACAGAGGCAAGATGATCATACCAAGTTTGGTGGCAGACAAATATACACAGGAAACCCCAGGATTAAATAACCAGTGCTATAGACATTCCTGACCTGCAAAGTACCCCCAAAAATGAGGAGGGGAAAGAATTTTGAGTTGAGCCCTAGGCAGGATGACGCACCTGTAATCCCAGAACTTGGAAATCAAGTGTTAATATCACAAATTTTCAGGCATTTATGGTTTCTTTACTGACAAGACCATTGGTGATCTAGGCCCCATCAGCACTGAAAATACAAGTGGATGAGTGAACAAACACATGAATACTTCCTCCTGTGACCTTATACACACTTTAAACTGTGCGACCTCCTCTCGCTGCTAGATTCTTCTTTTGTGGAATCTTATGCTTCAGTGATCCTTATGGTGTTATTCTACCTCACACATACATGGGCCCTGCAAGTCACAGCATTCCTCCCGAACAATACAATTTTCTTTCCTTTGTCCTCTGCTCAGGATTTGTGCGGAGAGGAAATTAAATTTTAAGAGGAGGTTGACATGGATTTTCTTGGAATATTACTAGAGTAGACTTTTTATTTAAGTCCAAAGAACATAATCCAAGTTTGTTCTTAATGAAACAAGAACTAGAATTAGGTGGATTTAAAATATTACTAAGATAATAAGCTGTCATCCTACTTTGTCAATGACAGTGAGGTGAAACACTCCCCCTGGTAATTTTTACAGCATTTATAATTCCACAAGCGTAACAGTTCATTACAAACGTGTGACCCTCCCATAGCTTTACTTTTCTTTAACATATTACTTTCCCACAAATGGTTAAACAAAGAAAAGGATCTCAGGTCTGTGGAAAACTCACATTTTGGTTTGCAGTCATTAAAATCTATTTCATTTTGGAATGGCACTGAATATATGAGAAAAGTTGACTAAATCAGTCAACTTATTAATTCTAATTTGAGGAAACTCTTTTCTCTAGTATACCCTAAGGAAAGATCAATGGCCCAATATAAAGAAGTCCCTGGATAGTTCTGACATCACTTATGGTTCAGTCGAAGCTTATTATCAAGTTTTCAACTCTGAACAGAGAAAGATCGCATGCACAGAGAGTATCTCCACAGCCTCACCCCAGCCCCAACTACAGCTATGTGACCGCGCTGGGTCGTGGAGTTTGTCTTAGCTACTTTTCTGTTATAAAAGACAATGACCAAAGCAACTTAGTGAAGAAAGGTTCCCTTTAGCTTTTGGTTCCCGAGAGATGGAGTTCACTGATACCGTGGAGGCGTGGCATGCAGACAGGAGCAAGAAGCTGGCTGGCCCCTGATCACATTTTCAACCGTAAGCTGGAAGCAGATAGCAAGATTAGGAGGTAGAATGAGGTTATAAATCTTCAACGCCTACCTTCAGTGGTATACTTTCTTCATCAAGGCCCCACCTTCTACAAATTCCATAACCTCTCCGACCACCACCACCAGTTAGGTACCAAGTGTTTAAATGAGCCCGTGCGGCACATTTCTCATTCAGACAATCACAGGGCACCTACTTCACGGTGGAATCCTTTATAAAATTATGTTCTAGAAAGTCACCCCTAGATGAGCAAGGGTAATGTTAAAGCTGAGTCACCTGCTCACCCCTGCAATTGGGCAGGTGAACTGAGTCGCCTAGTCACCCCTGCAGTGGTGAGGGCGAGCTGAGTCACCTGCTCACCCCTGCAATTAGGCAGGTAAGCTGAGTCTCCTGGTCACCCCTGCAATGATGCGGGCGAGCTCAGTTGACTGGTCACCCCTGCAATGGTGCGGGCCTCAACTTGAGATTTCCCTGGTGGTCACTGGGCCGCTCCTTTCATCAAATACGGATGGATCATGTATTCATTTATTCCTAACGGTAGGACCCAATATTCAAGAGATGCATAATTCATTGGTAACAGAGAACGCTAAAACAGACACTCACAGTCTGGGAGGCCTGAAGGGGTCTATAGGAAGTTATGGACAAAGGGAGAGAGGACAGAGAACAATCTACAGTTTCCCTTCTAACACAGGGGACAGAAGCTAAAGCATATTTAAGGAATTCCAAATATCCTGTATTGGGTTACATCCTTCTGTTCTTTTTTGGTTATTAGATTAGTTGGATTACGTTTTCCTGGTGAGGACAGAAACTCAGTGTGCTCATCTCCAAAATGTGGGAGATAATGACTACTGTGTTAGAGTTGCTATGAGGATTAGAAGTACAGGTCTGTAAATTTCTACCCATTTACATGCTGAACATATTTAATGTTATATATTATATAACACATTATAACAAATATATGTTCCTTAAATACACACACACACACACACACACACACACACACGTGTGTGTGTACCGTAGAAAGCACATAAAATATTCTTTACACACTTCCTATGTGTCAGGCATGGTTCTAACACAACTTAAATACACATGTACAACATAATAGAAGGAGAGGCTTTGGGAGATATCAAGTCATGAAGGGATTACTGCTCTTACAATGGCGGAGTCAGAGAGAGAGCATGCCCTTCCTTCTGTCCTATTAAGTCACAGTAGCGCTAGTCATATGTGAACACTGACTCTCATGCACCTTGATCTTAGATTATACAGCTACCTGACTGCATTAATGGCATTTCATTATTGCAGTGCCCATGCAGTAAGACAGTGTTATCCGTTGAATATAATACCGCTATATAGCTGAAATCTGTCTCAACAGAACAGACACACTGGATAAGTGTCTCTCATCATTATGGCTGAGACATGCCATACAAAGGGGCTGAGAGAATATCAGAGGAGACTGGATAGGAACACGCTCCCTACACCACTAGCAAGATTCTAACAGGAGGCAGTTAGCCCTTCCAAATATCAGTCTGTGGATCACATGGGGCCCTCTAGAGTACTTTGTAAGAATAACAAACACACCACATTGCAGTTATGTGTCACTACACATAATAACTACACACCACGTTGCAGTTATGTGTCACTGAGTGTTTCCTGTGGGGACCAAGAATTTGTACTGTCTTTTAACTATTACTACTACTATTGTTATTATTATTATTATTATTATTATTATTATTATTATTATTACTATTACTATTATTGGTAGTAGTAGCAGTATACTACAGTGCATGTGTGAGGCCACAATAATTTTGTGGAGTGAACACTTTCCTTCTATTTATGTGAGGGTTCTGGAGAAGAACTCAGGTCACCAGGCTTGTGTCTGGAGCTCTTTTCTGCCCTGAGCTATCTCACAGGCCTGGATGTCTGGAGTCTTTTTCTACCCTGAGCTGTCTCACAGGCTTGGATCTGTAGTTTTAAGTCATTAAGTGTGGTTAATTCAGAAGCTCAGTTAGGGAATCCTCCAAACTAAGTCTGCGGGGACCTGAGCTTACCTCAGTAAGAGCATCTGCAGTGTGGGAGAAATTTGGAAGTCCAGGAGATGGGGAGTGGGGGGAGAAGGGAGCTTATGTAGGGGAGGCCCCTGCTGCCTCTGGAGATCTGTTCACAGACTATTTTTTTTTTTTAGGAGCCACTTCAAGAAGGAATAAAAGAAGTAGAGGATAAATGAATGACAACCAACTCTGTTCTTGGACAGGACTTTTCAAATAAACAAATTTAGAAAAGCATTCTACAGTGTTTAAGCACCCCAGCACCATGATGGCCAGGAGCATCGAGAACGACATGCACACTTCACTTTTTCTCATCCCTATGTGTAGAAAAGTGACACTTGTTTCTTCACAGTGATCAAAACAAAGCTCTGACTACTGGGAAATCTTTGTGAAGGAGCGTTTTCACACTACTAGTCACACTGGAAATCACTTTTACATTTTTTCTGGAAACTTGTCTTTTCTTTTTTTAAATTTTTTTAAAATTTTAAAAATTTTTTTATCGGATATTTTATTTACATTTCAGATGCCATCCCCTTTCCCCAATTCCCCTCCCTAGAAAACCCTTATCCTATGCCCCCTTTTCCTTTTTGCCTTTATACAATTTTTTTAAAATGTTAACCAAAGACTTCATAGAAACTTGTCTTTTCATAGAATCTTTACTAGATATGTTAAATAACATTTGCTTAAACTGTTAACATAATAATAACAGCAGCTAGAACTTTTGGTCAAAACTTTAAAAATTGGATTGTTAGGCAATCTGAGAGAATTATCATGAAAACTAATAGGTGTCTTGCAAATTATGAGTGCTGCATAAATGTTTCTTGAATCAAAATCATCACTTTTGATTGATCCTACAGTGTTCTAGGCAAATCAATCATTTATAAGAATAGAGATATTCTAATGTCAACATAATTTTTTATTAGATGCCCTCCTTATTGTGAGTTGGTCACTGATCCTTCTGACAACTCCTGCTTCACAAATCAGACACTGAGAGTTAAGGCTGACTTATAACTGTTTAAATTAAGACAATGCCAGCATCATCTGGCAGCCCACAGGTGACCAGTGTAGTACATTGACAGTGCAACGACACCCGGCTTCTCCAACGTGAGACTGCTTAAATGATGGTGTGGACACTCAGTATTAATAAAACTTTACACCATCATTAAGTTCATGCTCTACAAGGCGCCTTAGTGCTGTGAGTACAGCAGTTTCTCAGGGTAATTGACAAAAGGTAATTTGCCAAAGAGTGGGTGATTCGCGAAACGTCATGTGTAATATTAACTCAATTAAAAAGAACATGCCAGAATAATGTATTCAGAGCAGTAAAATAATAAGGTGTTAACGTTATTTTATTTCTCCTGAGTGACAAACTGGTTAATGGTAATTATTTTCTTCTTTATATTTTTTTTTACATTCTCTATAACTAAGAATTATTGAAATCACAATGAAAGGAAAGTATTCAATATATAATGTTTGTTTAAATAGCACATAACATATTTTATTTAATTTAATTATTGAGAATTTCATATGACTATTGTATTTCTACCACTTCTATCTTTCACTGTCCACAAACTTGTGTGTTCCCCTCTCTAGTGCAGCATCTTCTTTATTTTTGTTACACAGACACATACACACACACACACATACACACACATACATACACACATACACACACGTACATACACACATACACACATACATGCACATATATACACATATACATACACACACGCACAAATATACATACACACACGTACACACACACATACACACATGTACATACACACATACATGCACAATACACATACATACATACACACACAAATATACATACACACACATACATACACACATACACACACAAACACATGCACACATACACACACACATACACACATGCACATACATATACACATACACACGCATACACATGTACACACATACACACATATGTGCACATACATGTACACACATGAATACACATAGACACAGGCACACACACAAGCACACACATACATGCACACACATACATGCACACACACACGCACACACATGCACGTATACAACTTTACCTACTTTATTCAGTGTTGCTCTGTTACTTGTGTGACTATCTGTTTAGGCCTGACCACCAGGGATAACATATCAGAGGGCTTATTCCTGACAAACCCCTGATTTTTTATCTTTCCATAGCCATTGATTGACTGTATGACCTCATGTAGGGGGTGGGGCCTTGTGAACTGTCCCCATCCACATTCTATGGTATTATATAGCATTCACTTACATTTGGTTGGCCACATTGTGAAATGGACCCAAATTTCTGTTATTTCAATGTTCTTCACATTTTTTAAGATTTCTCTACATACACTGAAGGCTATATTGATCTTATTTCATTTTTTGTTCAAAATAAAAATTTTATTTGCTAAAAAATTATTTAACTTGTGTCTACATGTATGTTTATGCACCACTGAGGCCAGAAGAATGTATCAAATCCCTTGGAACTGGAGTTCCAGAAGGTTGCAAGCTACCATGTGGATGCTTGGAATCCAACCTGGTTCCTCTGGAAGAGCAGTCTGAGAAGAAAATTAATAATAAAATTGTAATATGAAATTTGGGAGGAATTCTGTTGTTGTGACTCCCCATTGGCTCCAAGAATAAATTTTGCAACATCACAGTTAAATTTCATACTGTCTTCAATTTATTAGATGTTACTAAATAACACATAGAAGAATGAGTAAGTAGATAGAGCAGGCAGCTTCAGAGTCACATATATCCTAACATTCACTTAACTCTGGTCACTTAACACTCTGACCAGAGTTAAGATATGATGTTACGTTTCACAGTTCCAGGCCAGCCAGAACTACTTGGTGAGATGCTCCCCCCTCTCCCAAAGACTATTAATATGCCTTGAAAATCATCCGCTATTTGCAAAGGGAAAGGTAGAATCAATCACTGGAAAACTCAAGCCACTTTACTGAGGTATGTGGTAATTCAATGTGTCTCAAGTCCATTCTTTTGGTGTAACAGAATCTCAGATAATCAGATGACCATATGGTCACTGAAAAATAGAAGTAGACATTCTGTGACCTGGTGTGGCTTCAGCATTCTACAGCCAGCAAAAGCTACAAAGTATGGAAAGCTTCTGAAAAGTACCCTTCTACTAAAAGTTAAGCCTTCTAAGGAAGGGGGAGATGATAGCCAAGTTCATTCTGACACCTTGGGCCTATGAGGTTCACATGAGCAGAATAGCAGAGCCAGATACAGGATGACACAGATGCTGTGAGTTACAGAACTCCAATGTTGACTTTGTGCTGACAACTGGTGGACCCCTTTCACTTAAAAAAAATACATTTCACTTTAATATGCCTGCTTCTATATTGGTTTTTCTGTTACTAAAAAAATTAAGAAAAAATAGAAAAAGTTATTAAATAGAAAAGTGATTTGGGGTATGTATCCAAATTTACTGAACTCATGGCTAATTATTTCAGAGACTTTTCCATTTATAAATAAGTAACGTTTTTACTTTTTGCTAATATTTATATATTTATAGTGGTGATGATTAAATATATCCTTCAGTAGATACAACTTAGGAATGGTTAAGTTTTTGTTACTGCTGTCTCCTAGAATCAAGAAAATTATATCTGAGGAGTCTTTAATAAAACTCAGTTACATGTGGTTTTCCTTGCTCAATGCTTCATTTACTGTGAGCTTAGTTTTTAACATGAATATTCCCATCCTTTAAGGAAAGCAGTCCAACAAATTTGAATTTGAGTATTTCTTCATTGGAAGGAGCAACTTGTCCAAATGTGTTTAATGAGTGCACTGTGCAAAGCAAATGGATTTTTGATTTCTGGGATCCTTTTCCAAATCTTTGATTCATTTTGGATGTGAGGAATTCCTTCTGGGCTATTATTTTATTGCAGGGATAAAGACGGAGTGAAGAGCTTCTATAGCACACACGTGAAGCCCACTTCATACATTAAATAACGATCACAATAATGTCAGAATGCGGACTGGAAGAAAACTTGCACCCGCCTCCTCAAGGATTCTGACACTTCATAGCTCTGCCATGAAGTGTGTTTCTGAAAACTACTGAAGCCAATCAATACAACAAAGATGAATCAGAGTCCTGGAGTTAAGAAGAGCTCAGCATTACCTTCAGCTGCACATAGGCGGTGCCATTGTTTGCAAAAATGGTGGCTTCTGATATTTTATTTTAAATGCTCCCCAAAAATTATTGCCATAGTCTCTATACTTCCAAATGAATTATTCAAAAATCCATTTTGTTTCTTTTTAATGTGTTATTCATTTTTGTCTCTTGTGGAGAAAAAAAGCACGTCAGAACAAAAACAAACAAACAGTAAGACTCATTTGTTGCTAATATCATAAACCTGTAGGAGTTTGTGGACCAAAGAGCCAGCCACTCACTCTGGGTTTCTCATCATTCAGAGCTTCTGAGACGGAGTTTGATTGTTGATATATACAATCTGCCATGAAAAATCTGAAGAGCCTACAAATGCCCAGAGAGGTTCAGCATCGCAAACCTGGAGGCTTGAGATGTTCCTTTTTCCCACGTCTATCATGTTTCGAAACTGCACAGCTGCTCTCGACTTAGGGTGGGCTTACAACTTAGTAAGCTTATTGATGGCAAACATGCTCTAAGATAAAAATGCGTTGAATACATCACCCCAGGGAGTACAGTTTATCCAGCACAGCCTTAAGCATGTTCATATAATTTGCGTTTGCAGATGGCCATCCCACAATGTCCCCTAATTATATAAACTGTTAGTATTGTCGATGATATTACACTTTCTTTTTGACTGAAAGTAGAAAACTGAATGTATTTCTGGGTGTTTTTACATATGGTAAATGTAGAAGTGTAATACCTTTGCTAACATTTCTTGCACCTACGTAAGATCCATTAGTTAATTCAGTTATTGATTGATCCTAGCCATCAACTACTATATAATATGATCCAGTTTGGTGTTCAGAAACAAAATATGGAGTTAGATTGTGACTATCACCCAGACTGGCCTAAACTTATTACCATCCTGTGTCAGCCTCCTTTGTGTTGGAATCCAGCCACGTGACACCAACTTCTTGCTGGTGCGGATTTACTTCTCCATGAATTCTACTCTAAGGTTACCTCACAATTAACCTGGCAGAGTAAGCTGAAATCTCAACCTTGCCAAATCTTTACTGCAGACTGAGCAACTATCAGTCATATAGATCTCTTCAGATCACGGTAAGAATTGCATTTCCTAAACATAGATACTCTTAACAGCCCATGCTACAGCCTTCTACATGTGACCTGAGAACTGGAAATGCCTTCAGGTAATGGGAACAGACTGCCTTTGCATAAATTCCACTCATCACCTTTGACAGAGGTAGTAATGTTGAAGGAAAAACCAAGCTTTATAGCTTCAATCAGGACATTCTTTTCACTTTACAGCCCATGGGAGGCAATATCTGATTTTTTTCTATGTAAACTATTGCTATTTGGGGTTTCTCATGACTAGATTATATCTAACCCTTAAGCAATTTGGTGGGTTTGGAAGGAAGGCACTTTCAAGAAAGAATCAAAGACCACAACAAGTTCTGTTTTTCACTGCTAGAGAAAAGAATTTTGCAAGTAATGATTGATATAAGAATTAAATAATTTAGTTAATATCTTAAAATCACCTATTCAATTAAAGTAACAAACCACGCCAACTAAAACCTTCCATCACTTTTTTTCTCAGCCTCCTGCAGACAACAGATGAGCAAGTTTTCCATGACTTTTAGCCCCCTGAGAGCCTTGTTCAAACATCTGGAACCAATCACCCTGCATTAGGATTTCCTGTCTGTCTCTTCTCTTAGAATCTGGTCATGTATAAGGATTGCATTTTTGAATCCCACTGACTAACAATAAGTATATATTTCATATTTTCTCTACGGAAAAAACTTTAGTTTCAAGCTTGGGAGATTACGGGGTCCCACGAGCACAGGATGAAAATTAGAAATGCTGAGAAGTGACTCTGTTTTTCCTCAACGGCACAGAGCGTTTCTAGTTCAGTTGTATATTCACCCCATGTGAATCATCCCCTGGATGTTACTCTGGGAATCCAGCACAATAAGAGGGGAATTGTAGCACAGTCATGGTTTTTAGGGGAAAAAGAAGAAAAGGAAGAGAGCCTTTCCTACCCATTTTTTGGATGAACAGTAATATAATAAAGAGAGATATCACTATTGAAGATAGTGATTGGAAATCTAGTATCTGGGCCACCATTTGTAAGTCTTTAGTGTAAATAGCTACTGACGAGAGGGACAACCAGATTTAGTAACAAGCACACGTGACTGTAAGATGACTTGGAGGAAAATGGAGGAGCGTGCTATTTTTACATTAGCTTAAGTGTGTATTTTGTATAGGATCCACAGAGATTTGGAAATGAGAAAGGCTTAGGTTGGTGAATGAGAACGGGGAAGCCAAGTTAAACCAGGCTGTAGCAAGAAGCAGCCAGATTTTCCTCTTGTTTCAACCGCAGAAAATTATGTAAATAGCTGTAGCATTTTCCTTAATAAGTTCCATTTCTTATACTGCTGACACGATTAGAATATAAAATTGAAAATTAAGTTTTCCCAAGTTTGTTATTCTAAACAAACTTTTATTCATCACAAGTTAATAAATCATGCTTACCCTCACCCACAGAAAAGGACAAACATTTGGATAATTAACTCCCCCCACTGAATGGCAGACTTAAAAATCTTTCAGATTTAAAAAAATGGGATATTTGGTATTTGCCTAGAAAACAGCTTTGCACTTGAGAAATGTTAAGTTCTTGCAAAGAAACTTTTACAATGGTCTCATCAGATAAGAAATAGCAATTAACATGTGTTCTGAAATAGTTACATGTTCTATAATAAAGCAGAAGGTTTCCCGTGAAATCAGTGATCACAGATAATAAGGAGTCCAAACTCGGAAGCTGAAGACTTTTCAGGATATTTTAAATGGGTCTAAAATTCAGATATGTGGGTGTTCTTTTTAAGAGTATGATAATTAGATTGTATTCTTAGTGCAAATCAAACAAGAGAACAAAATATTTGAGGTAATAAAAATAGCTACTAGGGAGATTTTAGTTTGCCCACATTGTCTCTGGTCAAATCTCTTAGCAGAAGGCACTGCAATGGGGATTCTCTTATGACTTATAACTGAAGCGCCTCCTCAAGCGACATCCTAAGGAAGCGAGATGCTACAGGGTAAGAAGAGAGGTGGATGAAGCACACAGATGCTTTCCTGTTTACTGCATTGGGAACTCAGTAGCATGAACTGTGTGTTCCATTCTTACCCCAGTCATACAGGCCCCAAAGTCAAGGACATGCCTCTACCGAAAGCTGTGGCTAGGGGTTCTGAAAATACCAGTATATAAGGGAATCTTGAAAAGTACCAGCCATAGTACTCAATCAAGTACTTTTCCTATTTTACATATAGAGAATTCCAGTTTGCCTTGCATGGTTTGAGTTCCTCATGGGAAGTCATAAGTATCGATAGTCCAGTGTCATTTTATCCACTATTTAAGGGGAAATCAGAAAGGGCTATCAATGCACAAAAACATCATTTTCTGGTTCAGAAAAACAAACTAATGGTCTGGTTAAAACCTTAAACTTTAGAGGAGAGGCTGTTTTCAATTGGCTTGATTATCTATCTGCACCAGGACCATATGGGTACCTTGTCTACACTGATACTTAAAAATTCCCTATGGTGGCAACCCATGAAAAGCAGAACGCCCCTGCTCGCACAGGCACAAGCTGCCGACATCAAGGGTTTTCTGCAAGTGTTGTAACAATATTCCCAGACTTCCATTTGTTCTGTGAGGAAACTGTAAGGTTTCTTGGGCCAAATACATTTGGCACGGTGTAAAAAGAGCTTTCCTGGAGCCAGGAAGGGAGCTTCCAGAGATCAGATGTGAGCAGCTGACATGAGTCACAGCTCTCCCTGGCTTTTCTATTTATACATCGAAGGGCTTGCAGTGCATACTACATCACTGGATGTTGTTGGTTTTAAGTCTTCTCATTCCTAGAAGGTAGTTTGATCTCTGCAGTTTATTTTAATCAGTGTATCGTAAACAGATTAGAACCCAAGCCAGGAATCCTAGTCCTCTAAACCTAGGCTTCTCTGCAATCTGTAACTGGTCCATGAAAAGATAGATTTTTCTCCCCCTTTTGGTTCTCAAATTTCATGGACCATTTGTGGCTCTGCAGTGCCTGACTGCTGCCACGAGGGATGATTTGATCTGTAGGCTTGATGGGACTTCAAATGTCTTTTTCAAGGTGAGGTCATTGATTTCCCAGCAAGCATCATGTCAATGAGAGGTGTCTATGGAAGTTTCCATGTGCTGACTCCCGTTTCTGTAATGGACTCTGCTGTAGACTAGTAACAAGCAGTTTATTTAGTAGTCTGAATTGCACACTCCTCTCCACATAGCATGAAGGTATCATTATTAATTGACTATTTGAGAAATGAAAAGGAACAATGACAATCACCCTCGTTATTCAACTCAATGACCATCAGAACTTGAGGCATCCACCAGGATGTCTAACATGATAGATAGTAGTTGCCCATGGATATTTATACTTAAACTTAAATTAACTAAAGTAAAACATTGAATCACATTGTTGTAACTGATGCATCCTGTCCTTGGTTCATGGTGTCTTTTTCCACTTTCTGTGTTAATAGCAAGTGAAATCTCCTCTGCTGCCTTTAAGGATTCTTGTGATCACACTCGTTCAAATTTTACCCCATAATTGGGATAAATCTTGCTGCACTAAATCATCTAATCCCAGCACAGGCAAGCTGGTCTCTGTGAATTCACGGCCATCCAATCTACATGGTAAGCTCCAGGCTAGTCAGTACTTTGTATGAAGCCCTATCTCAAAGAGACAACCAAAGAAATAAATATCAGAAAATTATCACTGAATTGTCAGCTTTCATGCTGAGTAATTAAAAAGCAGAAGGAAAACAAAGAATAAATTTGTTAATATGTTAATATTAACATGTTAATATATGTTAATATGTTTGGCAGCTGTACAAACTATCTTAGGTTGAGACATTTTGGCCCCAGGTCTCCAAAACACATGATCAATGGCTCCAAAACTGTATGCAAATCCTGAGTGGGACAGCAGTTCATGAGCGAGGCAAGAGTAGGTTCTAGTGCTGAGACTCAACTGCTAACAAAAGCACAAAGAATATGAATGTTTCTAATCGTAAATTTCTCTAATATTTTTATATCACCAGCAGATAATATCAATAGATTGTGTTTTACAATTCCTATGTACTATTATCATATTGTACTCAGTTAGCTTTTTCATGCTTCAAAATCAAAAGCAGCACAGGAAAGAAATAAGTAATGTGAAAAACAAGCACACATTAATATACAAATATATATACACAAAGACCTATACATATACATTAACATACAAATGTATATACACACGGACATTACACATACACACAGACATATACACACAGAGACATATACATATACACCAAGATACATATACAGAGATATACATATACACATACCATTTTGATAAATCTTAGAATGTGTGGAATGACAACTCAAGTTTTTATAAATTTAAGCAAGAAAGCCAAAGTCCAGGGAGGTGTGAAAAGGCACTAACTGATTGTGTCATGAAACCACCACATTGATCACCTAAGTCTCCTTCTCTCTCAGGAAGCCAATTCCAACAATGAACTTGCAGTCTCTGGATCATTTACTGCTACTTCTAAAACAATTAGAGCAGGGCCGGAGGAGTAGAACCCTTGCTGCACAAGCTTGGGTAATTGCCTTCGGATGCCTTTTAACCGTGTAACAGCTGGGTGGGCTTTAGGCTCTCATAATCTCCTTACCTCCAGGCAGAGACAGGCAGACCCCAGGGCGCACTGGCCAGCTAGTCTAGCAAATTGAGCTTCAAATTTGGTTTGGTCATCCTGTCTAACAAAATAGAACAGACAATAGAGGAAGACATCCCAACATCAGCCTTTGGTCTCTCTACATGTGCTCACACTTATGTATACACACGTGTAGATCACACACACACACACACACACACAGAAGAAAAACAATGGTAAGCAAATTGTCTATGGGAGTAGCAGGCATCCGGTGTTTGGGGTGGCTTTAGTGGTTTTAAGAGGCAGTAAAAAGCCCAAATAATAAAAATACTAAGAATCCAAAGCACAACAATTGGACACCTACCTGTGCCCAAATGAACTCTGGATGTCTGTTTTTAAGAGTACAAATTCCTTTCTCATCAACTGTAGGCTAGGGTCTCTTATTTATTTTAATTTAACAGAGCACTCTGTATTTGCTGCACGTGGAGTGGGGAGGAAGCACTATTAGATACCATTAAAACTTGGAAAACGTCTTGTTTAGATTCTTGTGCTGTTTCTGATTTGGGGCATTAAAACCAAACTGGAAACATGATTATGCTAATTCCACACAATTAGGAGCCCACAGGTTGGCAAACAGCGCCTTGGGACAAGTAAAGGCTGCAGGTGCTCATCTCTGTCTTGACATAAGTGCCAAGGTTCCCTGAGAGCACTTGCAAATATGAGAATCAGCCACTCTCACGGGGAGGGGCTACCATGTGCATCCACTCCCAGCTTCTTATGCTGTCCCCAGTGAAGGACTCCAGCAATGGAAATCCCTTCACCCGTTTCTTCTCCTATTTCTTTTAAAATGTGTTTGTGATTACACTTTCCGGCAGTTGTATTAATTTGAGTCATTTGACCTTTATTTCTATACAAAGATGTGTATTTTCTTTATATATTTATGTAGTCTTCTGTGTTTTGTTTTCCAAAAGCCTCCTGTTTTCAATTATGAATGATCAGCATGGTTAAAATTATACAACAAGCTCAACAAACCATCAAAAGTCTACATTTCGAACTAGAGGGGCTATAATTAGCACGTTTAATAATATTCATAAGAACTGCATTAAAATGCATATCAGATTTGGTGGGCCTTATCACAAATGAATGAACACTCTAATATGCCAGGACAATGGAGTCTAATAAGTGTCTGAGGAGTGAGGGAAAGAATATATTTCTGAGTTGAATGCATGTGAACTGTCAGGGCAGAAAAAAGGGCAGCTAAATTGGCTCTATTGAGGAGTGCTGGGCTCCTAGGAGGGCCACCTGAAAATTACATTTAATACGCTAACACTATTAGGAGAATATTTCTATTCTTCCCATAAAGGTCTTGCTAACAGTAATTAAATTTTAAGACAGTCAGATCTGGAAAGGAATAAAAAATACAGTGAAAATCCGATTACAATGGCTGTAGGAGACCTTCCCCTTCAAATACTAATTAAAAAAATTGAATTTTGGCTACCCAGGGACACTATAACTCTGGCCATATCTATATTAAATTACACCTGATCACACCTAAGTTCTTAAAATTCTAATACACTTAACACCAAAAGGCCTTGGACTTGAGAAATATGTAAATGACGTCCTGCACGTGCATGTTTCTCACACCAGTAGTCACACGCAGGGTGAAAAGTCAAAGAAACAACCCAGGATCATAGACAACATTGTACTGAGCCAGTTGAATCAGGCGCAGGGCGTGGTGTTCCACATGTGGGGGAGCACCTAACATGTGCGGGAGCACCTAACATGTGGGGAGCACCTTGCCTACTGGCTCTTCAGTTAACATGATTTTCATTTGCTTCTCAGTCTCCAACCCAGATCTGTTTCCTAGTGTCCTTTGATAGTCATCTGCTCATCCCTAGCATAATCTAGCCTCATTTGCAAATGATTTCGGAGCAACATGGAAGCCATCACGGCACCACACAGTGTGGCTCTACAAAGTTCCCTTTTAAAGGAAGCTATTAGTGTTCCTTCTTAAGCCTGGATTGTTATCAACTACTGTCTTTTCCAATGAGGAACACCCAACACAAGATTCTGAAAAAAGGGAAAACAATAAAACACTCATCTATTAGTGAGCTCTTTTATTTGAAATTTATCTGTCAATAGATTTGCATTAAACTGCATAGTGAAACAAACCTTATCTTTATGAAAGAAAGCAAACAAAATAAAGCCGATTAAGTCTTAATAAACTAAAACTCATATTCTTTTTTTTTATTGGATATTTTATTTACATTTCAGATGCCAATCCCTTTCCCCATTTCCCCTCCCTAGAAAACCCCTATCCCATGCACGCCTTTTCCATTTGTCTTTTATACAATTTTTTTAAAAATGTTAATCATGGGCTTTATAAGTATAGTAATGCTCAATCAGAAGTGTAACCTAATACCCAACCTAGCTATGTAAACTATCTTTGACTGGTGGAGACACGTGAACTTCTGCCTCCATGCCCCCTCTCTCTTTCTCTCTCTTTTTCTCTCTCATTACCTAGCTTCTCATCTACTTCATCTTCTCCTCTCCTTATTCCATCTTTTCCTCTCGGTGCTCCTTCCCCCTTAGGTCCTCCTACATATCACCCTTCCTGTTAAAATAAAGCTTTTCTCTCAGAATACAATTATAGCATAATTATTCCTATTTGTACCAGCGAGGTAAAAGATATTCTTAATACCCAGTCCATCCTTTTGTTGACTAGCCAGAACCTCTGTCGTCTTTCTTGACTAGAACACTTAGTTTTGAACCTGGCTTTTTCTTGGCTTTAGAATGAATGTCAGCTGAAAACCCTCCACTCAGATCTTTTCTCTCAAGGTAAATAACCAGGATTGGCTATGAGTCTATAGGTCTTCAATGCCGTCAGAAATCCAGAATGACTAAATTAACTGAAGTTATGGGAAGCACTAAGCATAGCTTCTAAAACTTAGTCAATTTATAGAGACCGCTGAACACCTGGACAACCTCTATACTACCGAATGTTAGAGCATCAAATCTTCAGCCTTCTGGCCCAAACTCATCTGACAGACTTTAGTGCTGCAGAATTATTAAGGGCTGGTTACTCTGTCTAGGCAGATATAATCAGTCGACTATTCTGCAAGTGTGTCCTTTTCTGGACAGTAATTTGTCTGTAGATGGAGAGAGGCAATTCTTGCCTGGTGGCTGTCTCACCACAACTGGAGTAACTCCAAGGATGCTCAATTTCTTCTTAGAATCCAAGACAGAAAGCTGTCAGGAGCAGACAGGTCTCTAATCAAAATGAACATTAATATAGAAATATTTGTGACGTCAATTCTATGGATTTCTGACGTTTTGAAATCCAACTATCCATGTAAGGTAACCTGGACTGTTGTCTGTTAACTCTTCTCAGCTATTTCTAAATAAAATATATAAAACACCCTAACAATAAACTCAAAGTCATGAATTTGCTATAGTCCCTTAACTCACAGGCTAGTCATCCCAAATCAGTTAAAAAAGTTAAAGAAGGACTGGGTCTAAGCCTTGTATTTCTAAATGTGTTATACAGGCACAATGCCCATGAGAGTATCAATATTCATTTCACTTTCATATCAATAAGAAGCTTATATCAATGAAAACATTAAATTTGAAATCCAAGTGAATTTTGTACCATTTAAGAAATTATAACTTCCTCTTGATACTAAATTATACAGATTTCTATCAATAGGTTATGGCTCTGCCATAAATCCTAGCTAATCCTCCCTGTTCCAACAAAATCACTACTTTTCCCCAGAGAGAAAGCCCCATATTAACCACCTTAGTCCCCAAGCCCAGGGAATAGGGGCGCTGATAAAACTCATATTCTAAATATGCATTCTGTAAAGAAAAGAAAAATGTACATCATCTCATTTTATAACATATTACTGAAATGTATTTTCTTTCACTAATATGTGTTTGAACTAACTTATTGTCATTTAGTACATCAATTTTCAATAAAATTTATTTTATTTTACATTATTTAATATTTTATTTTGTTATGGATACTTGTTTTAATAAATTATAACTCAATGGCATCGTTATCTTTGGCAAGACTAACATGATGCTTAAAAAATAAGTATAAAGGATGTTTTAACATTAGTCATCTTTTAAATTTTAGGGTTGTTTTTATAGATCAGTGGTCTTGAAAGTTTTAAAATCAGATTGTGGGATCCAAACCCCAGAATTCCTGGTTATACAGGTCTAAGGTAAGAGGCTGAAATTATAACTGAAGGGACAGAACTTTGAAAACCCCCTGCATGAAAAGAAAATAACCACTGGCTTTCAAGTTGGGAAGAAAGCTTACGTGACTCTGCAAATTCAGCTTTATAATCTTAGAACACACTGAAGCTTGTGGGGTTTTTTTCCATCTACAAAATCATGATAAAAGCAGCACTTTCATTATAGGATCTTTGTGTAGACTTAAAGAAGAAAAATGCAGAGTCTCTTAGAATATAGTAAAAGTTCAATGATAATTAGCTTCTATTCTGAATATAATAAGTCGACTAAGAGGAAATTTTCCATATGCATCTTTTGTGGTACCTCTCTTCTGTAAGAGGAGTGTATATAGCTGAAAAAAGATATTTTTGCCTTCATTTTAGAAATGAATGTTAAACATATATTAACTGATACAAGCTATTTTAGTAAAACAGTCTAAGTTCCATGTTGATGTTAAAACTGCTTGCCACATGGACATGTTTTATGATAGTTTAAAACTTAATTATTATTCATTGATATACAGTGTGTAACCTACATTTTTAGTTTTAACGTTCATAATCACATATAATAAGTTAATATGTTATAGAAATTTAGATAGCCCTATAATTATATGGAACAAAGCATTATAGTAGTAAGCCTTATACATTATTACTTCTACATTTGTGGTAAACAGCTACTTTGTTTTTGCCTGTTCTCTGTACCCTAGAAGTTTTGTATTAGCTCATAAATGGTATAATCTGTTAATCACTTCAGAACAAATGGCTTCTAAGAATCATGTGGCCCCCAAGACACTCTGCTGCTAAGTAACGTCTCTACAGAAAGAGAATATGTGTGTTGTAAAAGGGCACATTTGGAAAAGTTTAGTTTCTCTTTGCGACTCCTGGCTATGCCAATGACCTTGGCTTTGCAATAAAAGATAGTACTTAAGTAACAGGAGAACAAGCTATTCTGGAGTCAGGTGTAGTGGAATCAAGCACTGGTAACTGACGCATATGGAAGGATTCAGAACCACTCTTAGGAAAAGACATTTGTTACTGTTTCCCCCGCCCCCCTTCTGCACAGAAGGATGGACAGAGTACGCGCTCTGAAAGCACACACTTCTTTCTTGGATCATGTGCCCTATGAGAGCCTGGGGAGAACCACAGATGCTCTTCCTCACTAAGGGCACAAGTGGAAGACTCGTATGACTCTGCAAGAGATTCCATTGTCTCTCTGATCTTTGACATCTGAATTTCAGAGATGAACCTCAGATAACTGAAACAAGACAGGTAACAGAAATGACCTCACCTGATATTCAGAGATACTGTTATTTTTGTACGTATTATTTTTCTTGATATTATTTTAAGCATTTCATTCTACAATGACTATGCTGTTTCACCATAAGTGAAACCAAACTGCCTTTTTACAATAAATATAAAATTATAGCTACGTGGAAAGTTCATGTTGGCAGCATTAACTAAATCAATGACAAACCTAATGACTTGATGCCAATAAGACAGTAGAATTTTGACACTTAATTAGCCTAACATTACTGAGATTTGACCATAAAAGAGTGAGAGATGATACATTTTAGAGTCCACAGGAATCTTGTATCTTGCTGAAATCAAAATGTACAAGACTCCTATGGAATTACCAGTTAGTTATGGAGGGATTCCAGCTAAGGACCTAAACTTTTCATCTTTTCTGGGCAAAGGGGATAATATCAGTGTTTTGGATCTCCATAAGTTTTCCAAGATCACTTTCTACTTGGAAGGAACAGCAATAAGATGCTGTGGGATAAAGCATGTTTGTATTTGATAATATATATATATATATATATATATATATATATATATATATATATATGTGTGTGTGTGTGTGTGTGTGTGTGTGTGTGTGTGTGTGTGTGTGT
>JANHMN010000001.1:255024684-255037191 GCA_030674055.1 Rhabdomys pumilio | reverse complement strand
TGTGTGTGTGTGTGTGTGTGTGTGTGTGTGTGTGTGTGTGTGTGTGTGTGTAAGAAGAATATGCAGTTATGTAGGTCTGGAGATATAAGTGGGCCACGGTATGCATATGGAGTAAGAGGGGACCACTGGGTATAAGTCCTCACCTTCTTTGTTTGACTAGGGTCATTTTGTTGTTAATTACAGTATGCTCCAGGCTTGCTGGCCCAGAAGCTTCCAGGGATTATTGTATTCCGCTTCTTACCTCACAGTGGAATCACTCATGTGACACATGTATGCTACCACATGTAGCATACAGGTTATGGACATCCAGGCTCGAATCCTCAAGCCTGTGTGGCAAATGCTATACATAGAGGCATCACCTGCATTCTAGGATGAAGCAACAGAAAATGCTGCACCTTGCTTGGGAAACCAGAAAGTCCAACTTTAAGTTGCAAAGCATTTTTACGATAATTATGTACATTTCCCTGTTTCCTATCTAATGATTCCTCTTTGTGTTTATAAAATCCCAAGGCTTTTCAGGGTTTTCTCAACGAAACAAAATAATCCCAAATGAAAACTCAATCTATATAAAATCTTTCAATCCTTAGGCTTTCTATTTGCTCAACAGAATCAGTGAAGACCCTTATCTACTTCTGCCTTCATCCAGTAGAGCAGCCCCAGCAAGCTGCTGCATCACATTTGATAGCTGATGGCTAATCAATCCTGCCAACCTGATTGAAGTGTGCTTGGGGAAAGCTTACCATTTTGCAGCCAGACTTCATTTGCCTAATCTGTGTGATTGGATGGGTCTTCAGTGGATTCATCTGTGAGCCAAGACAACACTTCTGTCCAGGTTGGACTCCAAACACTATCTGATTTTTATGCCCGAGGATGGCCCAGTTCTCTATCTGACCTGAACAACCAGGCTGAGCTTCACAATTTCAGCATGGCTGCTGACTTGATGTTGGGTACTTTTACATGTAGCATGACATTCAGTCTATTGAGTCAGGCCAGATATCAAAGTTAAAAATTAAAAACACTGGGACACAGTCACTGGAACTGAGGACTATACAATGGGATAGGAGGTGCTATGCAACCCATAGCTGAGTGGTTTCTTCAGGTACTGGTTTCCTTGCTTGGGTCTTCAGTGTTCTTCAATCTTCCTGTCAAGGAGCAAGCTTGCCAAGGAAGACAAAAGCCACGTGATCTCCATTTGTCTGAGTTGAATTCAGCATCTATGCTAATTTATGCTGTGCCATGGGGAGAAAAAAGTTTGTAGGGTCTCATTAATTAATGGACCAGTGACAGTTCTGTAGGGTCCCATTGATCGTCTGTCAATACTATACCTTCTGTGGGATTGTTAATGACTGTGGGATATTTTTTCTTGCAAGTAT
Source organism: Rhabdomys pumilio (assembly GCA_030674055.1). NCBI lineage: Eukaryota > Metazoa > Chordata > Mammalia > Rodentia > Muridae > Rhabdomys > Rhabdomys pumilio. The sequence continues at coordinate 255,035,818 of JANHMN010000001.1, read as the reverse complement.
AAAATTCACTAACAGTCTATAAATTATTTTAATGATATTCAGCAGTATGTATGCCATAGAACGTGCATGGGTTTTAACTAGTAACTCCCAGATCTTTAAAAAGTTGCATGTTAAAACTGTGTTAGTAATTTCCTGCTTGGAGTTAGGCTGTATGTTTTTTAGGGAAAATTAAATGTTTAAGATTGGTTAAAAAAAACCTTACCAATTTATTTCACATATTTTAGTTTCTATCAAGTGTACTATATAATGAATTCTAGGAAGAATATAAGTGTTCTTCAAGTTTCCTGTCAATAAATTGCTCAATGAACAACGAGTCTTCTAGAAATTTTCTGTGAACACATTTAGCCATGCCAGAGTCATGCAGAGAAAGAGTTGGTGTCTTGGTTTTTAAGGAAGTGAGATAATTTGTTTTAATTAAATTGGGCAGAAACGGTTGATATACTAAAGTTGTATGTCCTCACGAAACTCATGCTCAGTGAATAACAATGTATAATGTAATTGAAAATTATTTTTAAAGAAGATGTCTGAGCAGAATTCTAAGTCATTTGAGCAGTAACACTTTTTATGACTACATGGCTCTCACTTTGGATAACTAAGGTCACTACCAACATTCCAGCCTGTGTGGGAAGGATATTTGCTATGTTGTATTGTGTCATGTTACAGACATACAGGGTATATAATAAGGTATACAGGGCAGACCTTAGCTCTGCCCTGAAGACTTAAGCTTCTGAACACCTTTCCTTTGAGACTAAAATCTGGAACCTTACTTTACAAATACTAGGCTTGTTTCTCTGAGGCATCGATGTTGAGAGGAGTTTCAAACTAAAATCAGGTTGCTAGGGCACAGAGCAAGTCAAACTCTACTGTTAGATAGCTTTTCCTATTAGCACCCAACTAATGAGGTAGGGAACAGGAGTGAGCAGAGGCTCCTTGATCCAGCATACCATCACACCACTGGGTATCTCATTACTCAGTTAATCTTAAGCCTGACTCAGTAGTACCAACAGCAGGCACAAGAGTGGGGAGCCAAGGACAGTTTGTCTGTCAGGAGAGAGGTGCAAGTCTGGGGAAAATACGACTTAGTCATAAGCATGATTGTGTTACAGAGGATGTCAGTCAACCCAGGAAAAGTGTTAAGTGCTTTTCTTTGTTAACAAACTATTGATTATCGCCTCCCCTTCTCTGTTTCCTCCGTTTAAACTTTTAAAGATTGCTCCAGTGTAGGGGGATGCTAGGTCAGTGAGGTGTGAGTGGATGGGTGGGTGTTGAGCACCCTCCTAGAAGCAGGCGGATGGGGAACGGGATAGGGGGTTTGTGGAAGGGAAACCAGGAAAGGGGATAACATTTGAAATGTAAATAAATAAAATATTCAATAATAAAAAATGATTAAAAGCTTAAAATAAGATAAGAATGCTATTTTAAAATGTTTGTTATTCAAGCTGTTTATTCTTCAAGCTGAGCTGGTCTTTAACTTCTCTTCATAAAAAGACTTTCATGTATGGTCCCTGTATGGTTAGCTGAGTTACATCCCCATTCCCTGAATGGGGATCATTGTATACAGCCCCTATATCGTATTCATTGTATATAGCACTGATGTGTGGATTACTGTATACAGCACTGATATAGGATTTGTAGTATATAGGTTTGAATTGAGGGTATCTGTATACATCTCTGAAATGGGTACCAACTATATACTGCCCTGATGGGGGTCATTGTATACAGCCCTGAATTGGGGATTACTGTATACAGCCTTCATATGGGGATTATTGCATATAGCCCCAATACAGTGGATAACAATATATAGCCCTGAAATGAGGACTAATGTATATAGGCCTGATATGGGTGTCACTGCATAGCCTTGTTAGTGGGGTTTATTCTATATGGTCCTGATAGGAGGGATCACTGATATTCCTGCAAGTTTAGTTTAGGTACTCATTCTATTGATGAATTAACAGGAAAGCAGGTAATATAAGCAATCCCCCAAATGTATCTATTTTTTTCTTTCCAAGTATACTCTAAGACGTAACTCACCTAACCATACAGGGACCATACATACTCTTAAGTCTTTTTATGTTAATGTCGAGTAGGTGTAATTCTACCTGGCTAGCATCTGATAGATTGATTTTGTGAGGGCTTCAAAGTCTTAATTTGTGAAGGATATCAATTACAAGGCCTTTAGTAGTAAAGTAATATTAAGAGTAGCAGGAATGTTGGGTAAGATACTTGGAAGCTGAGGCAGGGTTGTTAATTGAAAACCTGAGTTACAAATTGAGCTCAAGGCTAACTTAGGCGACTTAGGAGGCCCTGTCTCAAAACATAGAATAAACAGAGAGATCGAGATAGGACTCGGGAGGCACAGTGCTGGCCTTGAATGTGAGAGGCCAGAGGTCTATCTGGCTTCAAGCACAAAATACAAATAGAAACTAAGGAGCAAGTACTCATGAGAAAGAATAGAGAATGACACAAAGGTGACGTCAGCTTCACAGTTCCTTGCATCCGTAGCTCTTTGAGGTCACAGAACAAGGTGGATTTTGACTTTTTGCAGATATATTTTAATACACCCTGGAGTGCATTTTAATCTGAAGTTATGATGTGGTGCCCTATGTTTCCCCTTTCTACTCACAGGGAAAATAAGGACCTCACTAAAGGACAAAGCAGAATCTTCTAGGATGCTGTGGATAACCCATCACTGGGAGACAGCCTTCACGATGGGACCAATCTAATCAGTGCTGAACCACTGCAGGCTTTCTGTCCAAACTCCAACATGTACTATACTGCAGTAATGGCGACCTAACCCAAATGACCTGCCTACCATTACAGCAGTGAGTGAAACTTAACTAAAGTAAACAGCTTCATATCTATGTGCGTATATCCTATTAAGATGTTTATATACACATTCATATGTATCCTATTAGGATGGGATAAGAGGAAATTTCCAAAACCCTCATTGATTAGAATATGGTTATGCTGAGATCACTGACATATATTTCACAGTCGATTTGAGAGAACATATAAAGCCCTAGAATTTGAAATTTTGTTTAAAAAGGATATGAAAATGTGTGGCTATTTTAAATGGATCAAGCACAGCTTTTCTCTAAGTCTTTGATTTTGGGTGCCGTGTAAAATCATCCTTTGCCTCCTGAGAAGTCTGTTCATGTCACAGAGAAGACAGTACTGCCTAAAGATTGTCCTACATTAACAGAATGCATTCCGTTAAAGAGAAAGCTAGTTTGTGTAACACAGCAAATTGATCTGGGACCATTATGAACTGGTTGTCAAGCTAATTGTGTTAGCCAATGCCTTGGAGCACAGAATAATGTGATTACTGAGCTGCCTTTGGCTAAGAATTGAAGTTTAAAGGTTCAGACTTAATATTTTACATTTAATAATTTCTTTGGAAAACAAAGTTTGAAGTATTACTATGTAAGCTGTGGTTTCCTTGCTGCTTCTTGTTTTATGGACTGAACTGTTAGAAGTCCTACTCTGTGCTTTAATCAACATTTTATTAAGTATAGCAGTGTAATTCTGAACTTTGTGTTTAAGTTCTTTAAAAAAGTCTTCATTCAAAAAATGTAAGCTAAAAGTGCATTCATAAGAGACAAACGTTCATGATTTATTTTAACTTCCATGTTCATAACCCTTCATAGAAGGAACTTATGTCATTTGATTTTCTTGTATCAATTCTGTATTGGTTACTTTTCTATTGCTCTAAAATACTGTGAAAAGGCAACTTACAGGAGGAAGTGTTAACTCAGGCTTATATCCTCAACTTCAAACCGGAAGGAGAGACAGAGAGCTAAAAATGGTGTGTGGCCTTGAACTTCAAATCCTGCCCCAGATAAGGTACCTCCTCCTCCAGCACCAGTCTCCTATATTTACCTAAGCATGAGCAAAGGGGGACCAAGTATTCAAGCATAAATCTGTGGGGGACATTTTAATCCCTAAGCACCATAATAACCAGAAGAGTATTCGTTAGATGGTATTTATGTAGTCCGTTTGCTTGATTGCTAGAAGTACACAGGTTACTAAGGTTACATATCTATGTTCTAGGAGCTTATAATTAATAGGGAGTAAGACATTTAAGAACAAAACTCAAGTAATTCATTATTTATCTAAAAATTATTTAATGGGTTAATTAATTGTATTTAGCTGGCTTTACTTCAACATAGCTATAATAGACAGAAATCCTTCTATACCCACACAACAATGACCATACTGCTGAACAGACAACAAGATTCCTTGTTCTGTTTTCTCTCTTTTTCTTCTTCTTTTTTTTTAAAGGCTATATACCACAAAACTGGTCTCCAATTCTGCTTCAACTTTCCTGAGTTCTGAGATAATAGGCACATCACCTCTCCCAGCTCAGAAAGACGGTTACCAGGTCCATAATCTGGGAGCCATGCGGAGAAGCAGTGATCCTTGTCACATCAGGAATCAGGAATACATTGTTTCTTCTATGTGCAGGAGCTTGGTAAATACAAAACACATCTGGGTTGGGAAAACAGAAGTTTTGAGAGATCCTGTGCTTCATATCATGACTCTGGTGTATTTTTAGGTATGTTTCTATCCTATATGAAAGATTCTAATCATTTGCATTGCCAGTTTCCACAGGTGAATTATGAACTTCTGACCAAAAGTAAGCACATGATTCATCTTCACCCCCTTACGACCCAGCAAAGTGACCAGCACTCTGGAGCTAGTCAAAACATGCTTATAGGAACGAGCTGAAGAGTGGCCAAGCCACCCCTGTGTGCAGAGTCCTGATCATCCCTTTCTGGATTCAGGGAGTTTTCAGTCTTTTATTTTTATTCATGCTTCTGCCTTATCATTCCTGTCTGAAATATCAATTATGGAGGTACTGCTTAAAGTTAGTTTAGAAAGAAGCACACTGTGGGTGACATTTGCTGGCCATCCCAACCGCTGTGAGGTACAGGGAGGAGGAATTTCAGTCTTAGTTAAACCTGAGTTACTTCATGAGCTCAGTTCCAGCCTTGTCTACATGGCAAGGTCTTGTTTTTAAAGGGGGAGGGGCAAGACTGAGTAGCAGAAGAGGGGAGGAAGAAGAGTAGATAGGAGAAGTAGTAAGCCAGTTATGACTGCTCTTTTGTTCTCAAAAAATTTAGTAACAGTGCTGGGTCCGACTTGAAGATGTGCCCAGTAACAGCTGGATCAACAAACAAGCACAGCACAGAGGAAAGACTGAGGTAAGTCATTCATCAGAGGGATCTTAGAGCTGGAACTTAGTGATCCTCCCAAAACACCAAGTTTGCACCATGTGAAGGGAAATACATCTTGGCTCCATGATCCTTGGGTGATTCTATCATATAGTCTAAGGCACCTGTAGGAAATAAGAACCTGCCCAATTTTACAAGCCTTCTGTGTTGGTGTGGTACTACCCCACGCTCACGTTACTATTTCCTGTTATGTCACCAAGTAAGTTCAGTTATTAGTTTAGTATATTTGTCTTCAGCTCGCTAAGACTAAGAAGGAGTACCAAGACTTTTCACCTAGCTTTAAAGTGGAGCATCCAATAAAATGTGCCCCAGGACTATGTGCCCCAGCCCATACATTAATTCAGTTGATCATTTCTCAAGAAGACAGGAAGACAGAGACACATCAGTGGGTCACAGTAGCTTTTCCTTTTACAAGTCACCTGTGGTCATAACAGATGGGGCTCTGGGCTTCAAAGGGAGCATGCTAGCCATCTTGGAATGGCTTTTTCATTAATTTTTTTTCTTTTATAACAAATTATCAGAAAACATACTGGTTTAAACACTAATCCATTATGGCTTTGTTACACTGAGAGTCAGTGATCTCGATTGAGTTCAGCGGGACATTTCTTCTACAAAGGTCACCTCTATGGTCTCATTCATCTGTAGGGTTGATGGTCTGAGAAGGTCTTGCATGTATGTCTGTTATATCACATTTATCAATTAGCAACTAGCAGGCTTACTTTGCCTTTAGATGAGAGCTCCAAGAGGGAAAAACGACGGGTATATACGTTCACTTGATGTCTCACCTCATATGTCCCCAGTACCATATCCTACGGAGCAAAGCAAACTTTAGTGCCAGCCCAAATAGAAGGGGTTGGAGAAAAGGTAGGGAAAGACAAAGCATGGTGCACATTTTAGTTCACCAAAAGTCTCTCAAAAATGAACTGAAACAAACAAGCAAAGCCTTCTACCCCTGCAATGCTCAAGTCATTAACTTAATAGTTCTATACTTACTATTCCCACAACCCCGCAAGCAATGAGACAATTATTAAACATACCAATGAAAATGAACTATCTACTTAAATGAGTTCGCTCCCTCTCAGTCTTCACGAGAGATTATTACACTTTTTTTCCTTCTTGACAAGGGCTCTGCGTGTAAGTATTTTCCAGAATGTATGTAATGCTGTAATATATTTTATTCCCATGTAGAAGCCTATAAAACAGAGTGAGAATTACCAGAGCCCAAATGGAAATGGAAAACAGTAGGCTATTTTCTGTTTCTAATAGGTAAGTACTGTGGAGTGAGTGTAGCACCAGTCACTTCAGACAGAGGAGATGCACTAGAATTCTCATTGTATTGGTTTCAGTCACTTTTGCCCCATGGCCATTTCTGGAAGGCTGATCAGAAATGAAATGTGCTATTCCGAGAGAACACAGTTCTCACGTTTTAGCATCCCCATCACCAGTGTCTGCAAAACAATCTTATTCCTCCCTCTCATCATTCTTTTGGAATAGAATTTGCTGTGTACGACCCTTCTCCTTGCCTTTCTTTATCTGTTTCTGAGTAGCCCTGGGAAGAGATCATACATCATAAGACTTGTGCTGGGCTACCCTGAATGGTTCTGAATGTTTCTGCAGTGTCAGCTCTCTGCAATGAGAAGGCAGTATTTTACCCTCATTGCCCATCCAGTTGCCATTGATGGTAATGGGCTACTTTTACGGCTCTTTTTGACACTCAAAATAATGCATGATAACATCGTGTGACCTCATTTTCTTAGTACCAGTGCCAATGCCATGGGCCAAACTGGCAGTGACTCTGAATTGTTTGGGGAATTACCTTTCCACTATGTAAGGATAAGTGTCTAAAGCCTAGAATTCCTTAAAGCACCAACCCGCTTTCATAATGGATCGTCTCTTTCTGTGACCTTCAAAACTTCTCTCTGGTAGATGATATCATTTTATTTCCAAACAACCAACACTGTATTCCAAACATGGCCCCTTTGGTAGTGGGTAGAGTAGGGGAAGTGGGGAAGAAATTCCAGAAGTGCTGCATTGTGACTGCAAACGGAGCCGATAAGGAGGACGAGGAAAATTGACATTGTGCCATCCGCAATCATTAAGTCATCCGGGCTGACACTGTTAGTCTCCTGATACCAGCAGCAGACCCACAGCTGAACGTGAGCCTGATTTGATTTGTTGCTAGATTGCTCTTATTTTGACAACATCTTGCTGAAATTGTCACATCTGTGGAATTCTTTGTTTGAAAATTAGCCACTTGTAAAGAACACCAAACAATCTTATTTTCACACATTGAGTTCGCAGGGATTTTCCCACAATGAGTCATCAGCCACAGAGACAATGAAGTGTCAAAACAATTCCAAAGATACCATCTGGTGAAGGGAGAGGACTCAGTGACAAGCATACATCACCCAGCACAGCTATCTGTTAAATGACCATTGATTAAAATCAAAGCACTTTGAATCCTCGCTGAACTGTCATTAATGGTGCAGATATTGGAAAGCTACATTATCCTGAGATGCATTGATAACATTTGCTAAGAATATGGATGGTGTTTATTTAAGAGTCCTCTCGTGGGAGCAGCTGACATTTTGAAAATGTGGAAGATATTTTAATCACCTATGTCCTCGCCACCTGGTGTTTACAGAATTTCCCTGAGACTGAACTATCGGAAACTTCAGCTTTACTTGATAACCACAAATAGGTAAAAGCATTCCTTTGCAAATTTGGTTCAGTACCTGGAGAACACAAGAGAACTGCAGAAAGAATACATAAGGTCATCAAAACCACTGGACACGGTTGTGAAGCACTTTTCTTCACAGCTTATGATTTTAGCTCATTTCACAGGGCTCAGAGTGATCTTAGATAGATCACAGGATTGGGGCACAAACCTAAAATGTAAGTCATGAGCTGGTCGGTTGTAAAGTAAAAACAGCAAAAGGGGGAACAGAACGTTTGCTTTTCAAACTGCATCTCTTTGTGGAAGCTGGCGAGCCTAGAAGTAAGATGTAGGCCAGACTGGCCTTCTAACTGCCTCTTCCTCCTAAGTGCTCGAACTGAAGGTGTGTGGCAACATGGTGTGGTCTAATGTGTCCTCAGGGCCCCTCACTCTACCTTCCTGTTTGGATCGTAGATGAGCACTACTATGTCCTACTTCGGAAGGAAAAATGAATAAAAAAATTACAAACTTGTAATCTAAAAGATAAGCATGCATAATATAAATAACTGTACAAGATGTCAATAAATTCCAGATATAAGAGATTTTGGATTCTTCTGGGTAGGGGCCTGGCAAGATGGCTCAGGGTAAGGTAGCTTGCTGCCCATCTAGATGACCTGAGTTTCTTCTCCAAAACTTATATGACAGAAAGATGGAACCAACTCCTTCAAGGTTGTTCTTGTGACCTCTTTACATCTGCCATGGTGGGCAAGTGTGCCCCAGCCCACAAAGTAGAGAAGGGACAAATGTTAAAAAAATTGAATTCTCCTTGATAATGAGCGAAGACACAAAACTCATCCGGACAGCTGTTGGGTGGATTTGGGAGTTTGACTGTGGTCCAGCTGCCATTGCTGTGGCGTACTCTCTCCAATCCAGCAGGACTCATACCAGACCCTCATATGCTCGTGCACTCACTTTCACTCTTGTTACTTTCCATCCAATGAGCAACAGAGAAGTCATGTCTAATTAATAATACTTTGAAGTCTTTTACAGTAATTCTCGAAGTGACAGAAACAGTGCCTTTATAACAGACTAACTGGTTATAGATTGGGTGTCACCTATTTTGGTATGCATTCCTTCATCCATGCAAATGCCCATGCATCCTGTCTTCTAGCAAATATCTGTGGATTGCTTAGGATGTATGCAGCTCTGGCTCTTACACTGCAGAGCATAGGATCAATACAGAAGTTGGGTTAGAGAGGGCAAATGTCTTTTTTTTTTTTTCCAAGCAGCTAGTGAGGTAAATGACCTGAGTAAGTTATACAACTTTCTCTCTGTCTCTGTCTCTGTCTCTCTGTCTCTGTCTCTCTGTCTCTGTCTCTCTCTATGTGTGTGTGTGTGTGTGTGTGTGTGTGTGTGTGTGTTTGTGTTTCTCATTCTTATCAGGAATTAACTTGGGTCAGCAAACTTTAGACATTACAAAGTGGTAATAGTTTGTCAAGCAGCAATATGTCACAGAAATGTTGCTACTCAGCGCTAAAAGTAAGTTTCTTCTTCCTTTTATTTTGGAGTGGGGACTGACAGTATCCCACATTAGAGCAGGGTGGTCCATTTGTTTCAGAGGCTCACGAGCTATGTGATCCAAATTCTCTGAGTCTGTTAGGTTGAAATTGGTTAGCTAAATGACAAGGATGATATTCATGTGTTAGGGCTTCGTAGTGATTAGAAATCATTTATGAAACAGGCTGGTGAGTCCCAGGGGCTAATGGTGGTGGAGTCTTAGTGAACAACAGACAGGTAGAGTTGCTTAGATTCGAACCAGGTGAGGCCAATGAGAGATTCCATGCTTTAAGCATAAGTAGAGCTAATGCAGTCTTAGAGACACACTATTGAAGAAATAAACATGTTCTGCTTTCCAGCTGACCTCCACCTTCACCTTTTGTGACGTTTTAGCAGACATTCATCCCATCCATCTTTGAACGATTCATTCAGCTCATGGCAAAAATGTCTGGATATGTTGGCAGAATCAAAGCCTGTTAACGTTTCTGCTTCCAACCTCAAAGACTGTGATAATTCATACATCCCAAACGTCGATGGACACTTGACAATGTATTTTCATGAGTAAAGTAACTTTAATTTCTTTGGAAATATATTTCAACTGTTGGGAGTTTCAATGGTCTAGTCATAATTGGCTTAAAAGGAAGATGTGGGCATTCTGATTCCTCATGTGAAACCACCGTGACTCTCAGTCCTTTCTCCCCATTGCATTACCTTCTAAGAATCTGCAGAGAGGTCGAAAGATTGACGATTTACAAGTGGTTATTTTATGGGCAGAATTTTATCATAGGCTTATTATACTTTTTGGTTATCCAGTTTAAATTAAGTGATAAGTTCTTGTTTCAGATTTTAAGATTGCCTCCTCAAATCTAGGTTTAAGTAATGCTTAAAAGGCATCTAGTAATACCCATTAGAATGCCAAGCAAGCAAGCAATTACAAAGATAAAAAATGTTCAGTAGTGCAGGGAATATTCTGCATGGTATCATCCCACACTGGTAATGCACTGAGTTCAACTTTTCAATGACTAGAGTCCCTGAAGGAAACCAGCACTGAAAGAAGTTGGATTGAATCTGTGAAGTGTTTGACTATTTCTAGACACAAGGTGTTCCTGCTAAGAGGAGCTCATCCCAAGAGAGTGTCCTGGGTATTAGCATCCTGAATTCTATCTTGTAACATTTCCCACTGTTCCTCGGTCCACTGGACAGGCACTCTACTCTGCCATGCTTCTTTTATGGGCATTTAGCCAAAGACTAAGAACTAACTCACAGCATGCCTCTGATTGTGATGAAGCTTGGAAAACACAGGTGACTGTTAGTGTTACATCTACTGCTGCCCACTCAGACATAAGCTGAATATTTATGGTCTGTGGGTAAGATTCAAGAAGATTAAAAGGGGACCAAGAGTTAGACACATCCTGGATGAACTACTAGATCAAAAATGCAGGGCTTAGTTAGCAAGAATTTGGGGCTATATGCCACCTCTATGTAACTATGCATCTAATTGGAATTGGTCTTCTTAGGAGAAGTATGGGAAGTCATGGAGGAAGAAGCCCACCTACAGGAGCTACAGGCAGTACAGGGGCTGGGATGATCTACTTCCTTCTGTGTCAGCTAGGTCCCTATTGGAAGAACATGGATGCTACAGAGAAAAGACTCTAAGGGTATGGAGATGACCCATAGTCCCTTTTCT
>JANHMN010000001.1:254990576-255024674 GCA_030674055.1 Rhabdomys pumilio | reverse complement strand
TTAGAGGCAGTTCAGGAAGCATGACCACTCTCTGAGTCTAAACCTTAGTTGAGATGCTCACTCGATGTGTGATCACAGGCAGCTTATAGTCTATGCTTGCGTTTCTGGGAAAGGATTTCTGCTTTGGTTACAAAAATCTGGGATGATAAATGAGTTAATACCTATGAAAGGCCTGGTCCATGAGAAGGATATTTACTGGTTTGGATTAACTGTGTGACTTATGAGTTGAAGTAGTATCAGATCATCTACTCATCTATGGTAGGTTAACATAGACTAAAGTAACTTGGAGACACCATGATCTCTTGAACTTTTCCAAAGGCGAAATTAAATTTTTTGAATATATATAAATATATTCACAGCTCAGTATAATGTAGTAGCTTTTAAAGTAAATATTTCTTTTAAGCAAATAATTGTTTTCAAGCAGCTAAAATTATCTCATTTACTACAGAAACTATGTAAGCTAGGTCAATAGCTCAATTGTTGAAATGACTCTAAAGACACACAATGCATGGGTTGCTTTAATCCTCAGCGGAGCATGTAGCTTGCCATTCATAGACTACCTGAACATAGATTTTCATCACTGGCCAGCTTTGGGATATGATATTAATAGACATGGCTCAAAACACAATGCACTAATTCACAAAATGGTTTAAAAAAAAATAACCTCTTGTCCACAGGTGTTTTTAATTACAAGCTAGATAAGTGACCTTGAAAAGAGCAAAGCAGCATGGGGTATCCTCTGATCCTTTCCAAATGAGGATCATTCCCCAAGGAGGCTGTGGTTGCAGAACCGGGTCTGGGAAGGAAGTCAAGGAAACTGAGATGAATAGAAGCCCTTGCCTAGCCATTTGTTAAAGACAAATAGGCCCAGTTGAACACAGACACACTTTTGCCTTTTATATCATGTGAAAAGTGTGATGTTTTTGGCTCTTAATCCCTGTTGTGCAGAGTATGCGCCGAATAAATACTTGAGGCTTGATTAATTGATGGTATCCTCCCAACTCAGGATTGGGACAGAAGTGGAAACAGCAGGGTACGCTTTCACATAGTAATCCTCAAATACTCAACAACTCTGTTTTGAAGAAAAATCCTTCCCAACTCTTGTCCTTGAGAAATAAACACTCCTAGTTTATAATTTAATGTTGATTTCTAGGGTAAAGTCACCTGAAGCTGACTAGTTTTAGCTACTCAGCTTTAGGATTTCATGAGTAACAAGGAAAAAAAATCAAACCTGGATCCTGGAAAAATATTCAACCTTATTCTTTCGATGTGTTATCCTTGCGACATCAAATGATAACCATCTATCCCCAGCTTCCTTGCAGACCTGTCCTGAGGTGTGGAGACTGTGTATTTCATATATGAACACAGCACCGTGGTCAGACTGTTGATAGCTGGGGAAAGAGTTTGCAATGTCTTCATGTGTATAGGCAAAATAAGAAGACATTAATACGATGGCTAAGGAACAGAGAGTGGTACATTTGTTTTATTAAGATAATTTTCTTCTCTTTCAAACATCCTGGAGAGGCCTGAATGAGTAGTCATGGCCAGCTGTAGTTAACTGAAGGCTTGAACCAGGTAAAACTGGACCAGTTTCACTAGGGTGAATACAGGTATGGAAAACAGCCATCAGGTGATAAGGACAAGAAAAGAAAGAGAAAATCTAGTTACTTGCAATAGTGTCTTCACCATGGTTAAGACAGAATTAAAGACAAACCCAACAAATCAAAGGAGCTTTGATTAAGCTGTCTGTTTCAAAGCTGTGTTGCTAGAGTAAAATGCCAGGCGCTCTGTTTGTTGATCGAAACATCAAGGATTTCAATGTCACACTCAACAGCCCTATTGTCTTTTGTAGGAGATGATCACATAGTCATGTTACACTCACAAAAATGCCTATGGTATGAACTAAACATGTGATTTTATTAATAGGGGTCAAAAAGCAGTAATTCTAAACCTTTTTTTTTTTTTTTACTATTATCCACAAGGAAATATCTGCTTTGCTTATAAGTCTGTTCCTGGGACATTTTTCATGGCAGAAAGCTTTAGTATATGTTAAAGAATATAACAGCCCAAACAGTAGAGTAATGAATACCCGGCTTTGAAGATGTTAACTTGTGTCTGTCTACTCTGTATCATTGCTGAAATTAACATCTGTGTTTTGCAGGTGTGTTTGTCGTGTGCATAGGTGTTTGAGTTACCACCAAATGATCAGCTTTCTTCAGCACTTTAAGCTGACAGAAAGTATTATAAGTAATAAGGATCCTAGGAACAATAACACGCGGTGATAAGAGAGGGGATGGGAAACGTGTCTTCTGCCATTCCTCAGTCCTGACTCAGCCTTCTTTCAGGGTTACAGAAGAGACGGATCTACTGGAATGGACTCAGAAGTGTCAGTAGTGTTTTGTTGTAATTCTTGGGGCAGTTTTGGTAAATAGCTGAATCTGGACTCTCTGGATTACAGAGAAATCTCAGCTTCTGAAATATAATAGAGACTATACTGACTACTTACATAGAATAGTTTGTGTGTTTGTATGTATGTATATGGTATATTCATATAAATATGCTAGTCCACTTACACTTGGGTGGAGACCAGAGGATGATATTAACTGTTCTGCTCCAACACTCTCTGCCTTATTCTCTTGAGACAGGCCCTCTATTTGAACCTGAATGGAGGTTAGTACCAGAAAATTCCATTACTTCTCTTGTCTCTGCTACCACGGTGCTGTGATTAAAAGGGTACTCAAGCACTTGTGCAGGTCCTCACATTTTCACACAGTAACCTCTGTTATTAACAAGCCATTATCTTCTTAACAAGACTTCATCATCCAAATCACCATATATTTGATCAAAACCACCAAAGGTATTGATTACTGAAATTTTGTCTTAATATTTTTTTAACTTTATCTTTTAGGTGTTATTTAGCAAAATCCACACGATTTTAAAGACAGACAAGAATAAAAACTCACATACTTTAAAACTCTATTTGCATAAAATATCAAGAAAGGGTGAAAGCTTTGAGATAGAAATCGGATTGGTGGTCTCCAGAGCCTAGAGGTGAGGGAGGATCAGGCAGCACTAATTCGGTAAGCACACAATTTCCTTAATGATAATGCAATAAAGGCTCTGAAAACACAAACTAGAAGCAATTAAGCAATGTTTTGTGAGTTCTGAATGTCACTGCGTTATAAATGTTAAAAAAGGGAGTATGACATTCTTTTATACAACTAAGATTATATATGCTTAGTGCTTTAGCTCCAGTTCATGTTTGCACTTGTGTTTGTGTGTGCATGTGCATGGATGTGTGTGTGTGTGTGCATATGTGTGAATGTGTGCATGTGCATGGATGTGTGTGTGTGTGTGTGTGTGTACACATGAATGCATCCTGCTTGTATGACATAATCTTACATGTACACTGGGTTCAGGGCACCTTCATTCGGATAAGGAGTTGCTGTGCTCTTTTCTTTGCTTTCCTTTGAGAACAAACAAGTCTGAAAAGTAGACATTGACAATCGATGTAGAATGTGGCTCTACCTAAATCTTCTAAGAGGGCAGGGGAAGTAACACTCAGGAGCTGGACTTTGTGAGGTATTCTTCAGTCACTTTCCTTCCTGCTAATACACTGTCTGGCCAAGCTGATATTTATGGTCCATTCTACCTGACAGATTTTATGACTTTATGATTTGATGTATCAGTGCCACTTCCCAGACACAGATGCTAGGAAGGGAATCAGAAAAGCAAAGCCAGGTTGAAGGAACAGACAGAAAATATACTGCAAGATGGATTCAGAACGCTGTATGGCCTTTCAAAGGAGCAGATGATAGAAGATAAATCACGGTGAGATTTAGAACATTCTGAGAGGACACACTAGAGAAATAGAGTTTTTAGGAAGAACAAGATGTAGTGGAAGAAAACACAGAAAAGAACTATTCTGACAAGAGGGGATGGAACTTGTTCACGGAGACAGAATACTGTTGGAGAAAGAAGAAAAGGCGATGCCAAGATCCGGGACAAGACAAGGAAAAAGACCCAGACCATGGATGTTTCACTGCAGACACACAGAAAGCAACTGACTGAGGGATGCAGAGAGACACTGTTCAAGAGACAAGGTGGAGAGTGGAAAGAGAAGGAGAAGAGAACACTTGGAGAAAGGGTTTGGGCAAGACCTTGGAGTACGTTTTATGGAAAGCAGAAAGATCACGGCAGTGACAGATGTGGTTCTGTGTAGACCATGGAAGAAAAGTAGGTAGAGATGCCAAAGCAAACATGTAGTGTAGACTGAAGGCAACAGGATAAATGGAAGCAACGAGGGGAGGGAGGGTGCTGACGTGTGGGGTGGAACACATGAGGCATATCGAAGAGAAGTAGTTAGCAAAACACACATAAAGCTTCCCAACTCTAAGACAGTGGAAACCTGATCCTGAAAAAGACATGGTGGTTTGGTTTCAAAGGCAATGCATATACACATAGAAAGGAGAAAGGGCACACCATTTTATGGTAGATTCAAACACACACACACACACACACACACACACACACACACACACACTCACACACACACAAACTGGCCTATAAAGAAAATCCCCAAGGACTACTGATATTGCATCCTTGTGTGCAACTATGTCATGGCCCACAGATCTTATTTTGCATACAGGGATATTAAAACTCAAAAGTTGCAGAATGCTTCTCATCCCAACATCTAGGGTCACAAATAGCCAACAGGATGTTATTTAGTTCTATCTTAAAAATAACATTCATCTACTTCTTCTTGAAGAATTTGGCTGATCTTGACGATTACCATGGAAATGGACCCAGAAGCCCATTTCAATTTAATTTTAATTTGATTGCCTGATTCCATTCAGTTCTGGGCCTGCTTGGCTGCCAAGCTTTCTTCCCTGAGATCCTCAATTCATCCATCCTAGCCAACAGCATCCCTACTCCACGTTGCCTGTGTTTGTGGGAGCTTGAATTATGAACTTAGGATATGTGACTGTAGAGGAAGGCAGGCCACCTACAGAAATGGATTATTGGCACCTTACAATCTGCGTATTGTAAAGGACCCATGCTGAACACTCTGCTCAGAACTGAGCTGCTGGGCGAATGGTACAAACTTCTGAGTATCTTTTATTCACAATTCTCTCCAGTAACCTTCACTGCAATTGAGTTTTCTTCTGAAAGTTATTGTATCAAAATTCATGTATGCTTTTTACTGACATTACTTCTGTTCAAGAAACTGCCATCTGATAGTAATCACACGACTTCCCTTCATCATTTTTTTTAATTTGGTTTTTTGAGACAGGGTTTCTCTGTGTAGTCTGGGCTGTCCTGGAACTCACTCTGTAGACCAGCCTGGCCTCAAACTCAGAAATCCGCCTGCCTCTGCCTTCCAAGTGCCGGGATTAAAGGCGTGTACCACCACCGCCCGGCTCCCTTCATCATTATTAAGAAGTTCTGCAGTAAATATAACAATTCTCCTCATCATATGAGGAAAGTTCAGAGTGGGTGAGTAATGTATTCAATATCACACTGCATCTAGAAGGTAGAAATTATAATTGAATCCTATGAGTCTAATGCTATGAATGGATATCAGCAAGTTAAAATCGAAGGAATTAATGAAGTAAATTCACATCTATTAATCAATTGACAAATTAGCATATTTTACATACTATATACCCATATAATTGATTAATGTATTAAATATAATATTAATAAACGTATATTAATTAAAACATGTATATATAACTATATAAATTAATATATTAAGTGGGCAATAAATTAATATATTGATTAATTAATAGATATTAATTAATTGCTTAATTAAAGAAACATAGAAAACTAAAAAGAAAAATCACAGTGACCTAGGATTTTGAATTACGACAGGTAATTGAATTAGGACACAGTCTTACTTGCACATTTAGGGCTGCAGGGTTTTTTTTTTTTTTTTTTTTTTTTTTTTAAACAGAGTGACTGTCAACAGAACACTTTCACAGTTAAGCTCTCTATGTAGGCCAAACATATGTTGATCTAGGAAGGTCCAGGAGGGTATCAAGCAGGAAGTAATATTTCACAAGTTTATGGGGTGGGCATGAAGCTGGGGGAGAATTGTCAGGGAGATAGGAACATTTATACTTAGCTGACTTGTATGAGTTCTCTATGAACACACGTTGCATATGAACTTGACTGTAGGGACCCAAGGTGCACCCCATGAGTTCAGCCCCTCCTCTGCATACAAAGCATCTTGTATTCACTCCCTAACAAGCTCATCCATTCACATCTTATTACCTTGTATGTGGAACAAGAGAAAAATTTAGTTATGCATAGTAACTTATTATGTTTTTTTTTTTATTTTTTTTTATTACGGATTACAGAATAGGTGGTTCCCCAGGCTTATGCTTTGCTCCTTTTGACAAAGACAAACCCGTTTACCTAATGAGAGGAAGACCTAGTGCCATGACTGGCAGGCGAGAGAGGATACCATATACCTCTTCCTAGCAGCCGCAGAAAACAAAGCGTGCTTTTCTCCAGTATAAACGTGCAGAACCTAAAACCTTTAATAATGATAAAAAAAAAATACTGGCTTCATAACACTGTCAGGATTCATGAGCAACCCTGTCAGGTGAAAAAGAAGGCTATAGACCAGCAGTTCTCAACCTGTGGGCTGCAATACCTTTGGAGGTCGTATGTCAGATATCTTGCATATCAGATATTTACATTATGACTCATTACATTAGCAAAATTACCATTATGAAGTAACGAAGCAACGTGGAAATCTTATGGCTGGGGGTTACCACACGATGAACTACGTTAAAAGGTCATAGCGTTCGGAAGGTTCAGAACCACTGCTGTAGCCGGATGTGTGAATAAAACTGGAGTCATGAAAATATGGGTGTTTGCGGACAAATGAAAGTGAACAGAGAGTGTGTATCTGTTGCCATCACTTAGTCATGGGGATAAGAAAATACCAGGAGACAGGCCATCATGCTAAGTGACTGTGAGTGCCAAGCACAAGTGGATCAGCATACATTTATCATAATTTATCATCAGCACCATCAGGAACGTTGAGGGCCACAAAGCTGCCTATGCTGGTCGGAGTTACCTTAAAAACCCCCGAAGGGCATTTTTCTAGCACTGGATTCAACACAGGTGAAAAAAGTGGATTCTTTTAGCTTCTGTACACGTGTCAGTGTAATAAGTTTTCTGCTTCCTAAACGTGAAACACATTTATCAGCTGTAAATGTCCAATTTCCTTGAGAATACCATTGGAAGTTTGGGATAGGGCAGTGCATTTCCTATCTGGTGTTCTTTGGGTTTAATTAAAACTCAGATTTTTCAAAAACACATTTACTTTTGTCTGTCATAAATCTAACTAGCATGAATTTAAATCAGTTTGGCTATGTTTAAATGCATGATTTGGTGAAACACCATCACTGGTATCCATTTCCAGAAATTATTCATCATGCCAAATAGACTCACAGTGCTCATTAAAATCCAGCCCCTCTGGAGGCTGGAGATGACTAAGTGGTCAAGAGCTTATAGTACTATTCCAAAAGGCTTGAGTTCTTGATTGTTTTATATACAAAGTATTCTGGTTTGGCTAGTCTATCTAGCAAGCTTACCCCCAAGCAACTTGCCTGCTCTGCTCCTTCTGTGGGCACTGGGGATACCAGCTCTGACTTCATGCTGTGTGTAACTATTTTATCTACTGAGACATCTCCTCAGCCTCCCTCTTCAGATTCCATCCACCCCACCTGACCACTAAAGGTCGATTAACTTGATAATGTCTTATTAGGGTACCCAGCATGATTAGGTGCACACACACCACACAACCACTTACTGCCTCTTTTCAGAAAAAAGGGCCATGATCTGTGCTAGTCAAAGCAGGTATGACCTGAACCTGGAAACAGCTTTAATTCATATTATAGGCTCCAACATCTCTCAAATAGTGTTAAAGTCTCTCACTGATTATGAAAATGAAAATGGTTTGATAGGAAAAATAAACAAAAACAAACAAAGAAAACATGTGGACCACCGAGAGTGAGCTAGAAGGAAAGCTTGCCTACAGAAAACAGAAAAACTAATAAATGGCAGAGTAGAAAGTTTCCAAGGTTGGAGAGACCAGTCCCTCGGAAATAACAAATGCCAGCCTCGAAGGGAGACAGAAAGTGGGTCATGTCCTCACATACATTTTATACCTCGACTCACTGTTTAGGAAATATCAGAATATATGAGGATTTTCTAAAAAAAAAAATAATAAAGTTGATTTAATAGAGAAACATTTTTTTTTTCTGTCCAAGATACTACAGAGCAAATGAAAGCAAAGCTAACCAAGTGACTTCAAAGGGCATATTCATCGATAATCCTGGTTGGATTTTAAAGGTGTATGATGCCACAAACCCAGCTCCATCATCACATAAATATAATTTTAGTGTTTATCTGAGTCGTGGATGACATTTATTGCCTCCCAGGCTCACTCTGAAAGCATGGTGTTTACTGATCCGGCAGTGTTTCTCAGAGTGTTTGGAAAAGAACATCTCCTGAATCTTTGCTAAGCCTTAAATAAATTATGCATTAAATTGTAGTTTTGCTATGAAACATATTTTGTTGCAGGGACAAAGATTTCAACCCACACCCAACACTGGCTATATCTATTAATAATTTAAGAAAAAATTGCTTGGACACCACTATCTACAGTTCATGAATTTATAGTGAAACATGATTAAATGACTGCATAGCTAGGACTCAGGCTTCCGAGTGAGCATGCAGTCTCCACCATGGCCCATAAGAATAATTGGATCTTCTAAAAGAAAAAAAAAATTGTTAAGCAAATCAATCAAATCAATCTAGCTTGACACAACGGGTTGTCATTCCTGCATAAAATGAAATTTATGCTACATGAATATGTATTCAAGTTGGAGGGAAAATGAGAGGAGAAATACAGTCATGGAATGGGGGCTCTTTGAATGCAGAGTTGACAGTTAAAATTTTATTTTGGTAAAACGCAAAGTATCTGTTATTACTACTATAAGGCAAAGTTAATTTTGGGCCAGTTAAAATTATATCACTGAATATCAGATTTATTGTTCCTAATTTAAAATTACTTGAAATACGTACTTATCACTGGGGGCATATCTTAGAAGTTACAACACAGAATAGATTAATTCTCCCAAATAATGGGGGTAGTAAAATTAAGTATGCTGCTTAAAGTTGAAACACAATGAGGCAAATTGACAAGTAAGAAGCAGCCAGAAGCTTCTGCCCCACCATCTCTGAGCTGTATGTGATCAGTTTGTGTTTCTTGTTCAAAGTTCTTTTTAAGACCTGGTTAGATCTCACAAGAGTTTTAGCGAGGTTCCTGCAACCTGCAGAAACAGGAGAGCAAAGCGCTGAGAACTTCCTATTGTGCTGTAAAAATGCAGTTACAAACCCAGAAGAAACCTCTTTGGTGCCGCAGCATAGAAGCTCGCAGGTCTCACTCACATGGTGGCTTTACTGTGCTAATATACCTGCTCTTGTACAAACCTATCCTAGTGACATGGGACAGCTCTGGCACCATTTGACTTAGCTGCTTGTATTCTCACATTTGGGTATTACTTACACTGCTGAATTCAAAAAGTTCTATTTGGATATTCACCAAGCTAAATCTGGAAGTACACCTTTCTCTTCCCGGAAGTAGAAGTGTTAAGTTAGAAAAGTTGAAAGTTTTAGGTCACTCTGGTTTACCCCGCAAGGTCTACAAAACAACAAACCCAAAGCAAATAGTACCTATCAGTTGCTTTCCTTATTCAACTCTGTGTTCATTTTCCCTGATTTGATAATTTAAAAACTATTTCAGAGGTCAAAACTTCACATTACTGGCTCCTTCCTCTCTCTGGATGGTTTATCCTGTCTCACTTGCTCGTACTGTCTTTGCTGTGCATTTGATTGGGCATTCTATGTGTGCTGGGTTCTCCTATTTTCCTTTTGGAGGGACATGCCACTGAGTTGCCTCTGATCATCTTCTGAACGTTACAGGATGAGGACCCCCAACAGGCACCAGCTTACTTCTCCGTTCCTGCACATTTAGGAGACTGGTCCACTTTGTGACATAAAAGCATATTTCATGAAGGCTGAAAATTATACAAATCGTTGAAGAACTACAGGTTTTCATCCATGAAATAAATTTAACCTGGTTACCATCAAAATTTGAAAGCTAAATTTTGAAGTTTAGAAAAACTGCTTTCTACAGAGTTGCATTCAAGGACACAAATTTTGACAGAGTACTGACACAAGAGAAGCTTTTCATCCCTAAGCAAAACTGTGACCCATAAGATGGCATCCCCATGCCAAAAACTTAGAAGTGCTGAAGGAATGTTCAAAAATACCCTTTTAAACATGATCAGATAGAAAAAAAGAAAAAGGAGGGAACAGTATCTAAAACAAAAACTAAAAAACCAGGACTCCAGCAGATGTCCACACTGACCAGAGGCAGGTCTGGCCTGGAGGTTGACAGGCTTGTACTAAAAGGACTGGGACTTTCATGTTCCAGCTAGGAAACAGGACTTCAGCAAGGTGGAACACATTCGTATTAGCAAAGCACAGGGGACTGACACATAGAACATTTCTTCTGTTTGCTCTGTATCCCCAAGTCAATGTTCTGAGAACAATTGTTGAATTTCCACAAAAACTGCAAGCTTGTGACTAAATCATCATTATTAAAAAAAAGCCATATATTTACATTTGATTAAATCATATTAAAAACTAAAAACGAACACTAAAACTCGTTACATTATTATGTTTCTATTACCTATGCACCTGAGGTTGTTTATGCCCTTGGATCTCTACTGTTGAAGCATTACGTAGCTCTGTCATTCCACATGGGAGACATTGCAAATGTGTGTTCATTAATGTCAGACTAGTAGCTTGAAATTAGTCACAATCGGAGCAGTTCACTATGGAAATTGGAAGTGCTGTTGGGCGTCGTTTACTGTTTTGTTGATTGTCTAGACATAAACAAGTCATGGAAATTTTTGTGAACGATACAGATTAAACCGCAATGTCTGACATAACTTCAGCAAATGGTGTACCTGAAATACACTGTCTTTTTGGTTTGGAACCCTGTAATTTGTTGCTTGACTGGTGGTCCTAGCAAATTGTTTGGAGTATATACTAGTCCCAGCATATACTCATCTTTGTTGTTATTCATTAACAAAATTAGGGAAAAAAACCATCATAGAGTAGCAGCAGCCAGGAATCCTAGCCCTTAACATGCTAAAGCAGGAGGGCCACTGTGAGTTCAAGGCCAGCTTGGCTACACGGTGAAAACTTCTATCAGAAAACCAATAGGTTACGTAAATGCATATTTTTAAAAAAGTAAAACTCATAAAACTAATATCTATGGTAGAATTATATTGGTTGATTGAAATCATAGGCAGGCTGAGATTCCAAAACTGTCAATATTAATGAAGTACAAGACTTCTTGCAGATGCCAACAATAATGACTGTGGGTAAAACAGAACTCTGACTGCAAACGGGTGCAGCAATTATACCAGAGAAAAATGTCAGTGAAAAGCTTTAGTTTCTATACTTTTGTCCTCTTTTCAACTCAAGACTAACTAGACAAATGCAAACATTCTCTCAAATGTAACTACATAAGATGCTTTGATTCATGTTACTCTATCCCCAACTTTAATCACCAGTGACTTCCTGTGCTACCACTGCTGTGTCTATTCAATCTCCCCATTCCTCTCAAATAACCCCCACTGTCCTTTCTTCTGTGAGTCTCCAACAAACAGGAGGCATGGTGTTCCAGTGCCAGACTTATTCTCAATAGGAAGAAGGTCTTCTTTCATATGCATAGAGCATTCTGTGAGAATCTACTGACAGGAAGCCGAAAACAAGGGGTATACTGCCTTACTGTTTGTAACCAATGCACTATATGACTCTCGAATCAGAAAAACTGTTACCATAAACTTATGTTTAGACATGGCTGTACATGCCCCCAAATCTGGTGGCTAAACATTTATCAGAATAGCACTAGGATTCTACTCAGAGACATGGATCAGGAGGGAAATCAACCCAGTGGTACAAGGAGGACAACACAGGTTCCCATTAGGAAAAGACAAAAAAAGTGTTTTTTTTTTTTTTTCAGGAAAGTTTAACATCAATCTGTCTTTACCTGAATTGGTATTGTTGTTCATGGATTCTTATCTTACCAACATGTGTTTAAAAACAACAACAACAACAACAACAACAACAACAATAACAACAACAACAACGATAACAAGAAACCCTCTTGGTAAGGCACACTCAGATCCCAATGTACCTTTGACCTCACAAGCAAAGTTTTGCTGAATCTAGGCCAGCATTCAAAGTCAAAAGCAAGTCACTGAAATCAAGTAAAACAATATGTCACAGGATCATGAGTAACTGTGAGTTGGAGCTAATAAATACTTGGAGGAATAAGAATATGCAAAACATTTATTTATGGAAATTTATTCTGGATACAATATAAATAAATGTGGTTGAGATCGTTCCTCATTCCTCTAACTGCTTAGTAGCTCTACAGAAACAAAATGAAAGCTAGATTTTTTCAGCTCATATTGTCTAGGTAGTGGAAATCGGGAGTGTTGGTTTAGCTTATATGTGTGTGTGTGTGTGTGTGTGTGTGTGTGTGTGTGTGTGTGTGTAGACTTGCCGCAGTTCTATTCCTCTTGCGTGAAAGAATTTCACCATCAAAATGCTACTGCACAACCAGGTGTTTGAGGAACATCACAGAGTATCAGCCGCTGACTCCTAAATATCTTGGAGACAGGTTGATGCTTTATGGGAGTGTAGATGTGGGATCCCTGATGGATCTTATCATTCCTGGGGGAGGGGGGAAGCTACCGTTCATTTTGTATTGGTTTTCTTTTCTTAACCCAAGTAACAATAGGATGACAATGTCATTTATGAATGCAGGAGAGATGAGAGCCTTACCTCCCTCCTAGCTTGTCATTAGACATTTCATCTATTTCACCCTAAAATAGAGGAGTGGGGTACCCGTTCATTTCTTAGGGTTGTCTTTAATATAAGTGGGCAGAGGAGGAAGTGAACAAGAGGACTGTAGAGAAAGAGGGTGAGAGGGGGAAGTTCAAATGGCTTTCAGAGCTTGATTTAAGGAAAAGTAGTCATCTTCAGGCTGACTTCCATAAAATCCAGACTCAAAGATGATTTGTGTGTAAGCGACACATTGGTGTAGAAGAGACTGGGTCGTTGGATATATAGGATTTAGCAGAAGGCCCAATTGAACTAAAGCATGGTTATGGAGACCTCAGCCACTCCTGTGATAACTCTGAAACTGGGATGCAACATGATTATACTCAATGAAGGAATACATGAGAGTGAGAGCAAAAGTGGCCAGTCCTGTCACTAATGTGCCTCTTTTACTCTTTCTGTGATGGCATCTCACTGGGTTGAGCCATTTGATTTTGACTTCAAGCAACTCTCACCATATTCACTAGGATTCATAGAATACGCTACAGTTAGAATTCAAGAGGAATCGAGATATTATCCATTACTTACTCATGCAACAAATATCTAGTGCTTGTCCTTGCCTGAAGTTGTTTACAGCCAGTTGGATGACTGGAGACACATCAGTGATATACACGACAAAGGATTATTGGAACTGTCAGAAACCCTGTAGCACTTTATGGATAGAGCATGAAGACATCACATCTATCTTACAAAAGTCCTATCCCTGAGCTGAGTTTTCAAAGAGTAGTGGTGTGTATTCTTTAGGAAAAGGGAATGAAGGCAAGGGATTCAAGAAGAAAGATAGGCAGTTGAGTAGCCTACAGCAGGAAACATGTTGCTACAGATATCCTCCAGATTTAGCCATCAGGGAACTGAGACCAAAAATCCAAGAGCCTATGAGAATTAAAATCCTGCTATCAACCCTTATATACCACAATTGAGCCTCTGGAAGACATTGTCAACTTAACTAGCACCTATACAATTACACTGTAGTTCACAAGCCACTTGCAGATAGACTTTAACCCAGATGCATGACCCACAGAAACCCATAAATGTGGCTTTTAGGATCCTGAGATCTAGACAAATTTATTGCACATCAGTAGGTCACTGATTCTGTTAACAGGCTGCTTTTGAGAGTAAATCACTCTCTGTCTCCATGAATTGGGGCAATGGATTATATTCATATTAGACAAAGTTACCCTTATGTAGTAAATGCCTCATAGCATCAGAGAGTTGAGAATGCCTGTAATACTTGATAGTTGTTCTTTATGCATGGCTGGAACATTCCAGAGACCATGCGGGAGATAAATCTCGACACCAGGTACTGCCAAAGAAAAACTATGAATAATAAGAATCAGAATTCTATCACCATCATTTTATACCATACTGTAACTCTATAGTTTAAAATATCTTCTTACACTTGTTTCTCATATTCACAGGTTCTTACAATGCAAAGGATACATGGACTCTTTTCCCATTTGGGCCTTTTAGAGACTTGGGACATTGCCTTGCAAAATAGCTTATATTTAACTGTCTCTTTGATGAATATACTATTTCCTGGATGGTCTTATTAGTGCTTGGATGATTGGCACATTGTCTCTCAGGGAACATAAAGGAACTCCACACAAAATGTGTCTTAGTTTGTTCATTTTAAAGAAGCTGAGGTTTTGACTTTATTGTCAGCCACTTGACTATTCCACGTCTCATACAAGTTTCTGAAAATATAATACAAAATCCACTAGTGACTGGAGTGTCAAAATGCATCTGGAGAGGAATAAGTACTGCCACTAACAACATCTCAGACAATTGGCTCACATCCTAATCACTGTCTGAAATTTGCATCCTTCTGGAGAGTTTATATGGTGGGCCAGGGGATGTCAGAAATAGTCTCATCAATCAATCACACCACTCTCAGTGTTTTACAGATCAGAAGGGAAAAATCTTTATCCGTTGGCCAGTGTTTTTTGATATTCACTTCTCAGTTTTGTGTACTCATTACAAAATGCAGAAGTTGTGATGATTTTAGCTTTGGATTTTGGAGATAGGTTCTCACTATGTTATGTAGTCTTGGCTAGCCCAGAACACTTTTTATTAAGAGTTTAAACCAGGGCTTAAAGTGCTTAGGTTTTGCAGGTAAGCTTTGATTCTTTCTCTAATAAATGGAGAAATCTTCCTATTTATCTTCTCCTCTGTGTGAACATCAAATGAGACAATACACGTAATGCAGTTTTTAGAAAAAGGAAAAAGCAGGAAGAAGTTGAGGAGGAGGGTGAACCCATAGGAAGACCAGCTGTCTCAATTAACCTGTACCTCAGAGATCTCTCAGACACTGGACTACCAACCAGGCAGCATATACCAGCTGATATGAGGCCCCTGACATACACAGCAGAGGACTGCCTGGTCTGGCCTCTGTCAGAGAAAATGCATCTAACCCTCAAGAGACTTGAGGCCCCAGGGAGCAGGGAGGTCTGGTGGGGTGGGCAGGTGAAGCATCCTTTTGAGACAGGGGAGGGGAATGAGAAGAGGAACTGTTGGAGGGTGGATCAGAAGGGGGATAATGAACGGACTGTAAAAAAGATTAAAGAATAAGAAAAATGAAAAAAAGATGGGTGGAATGAAAGAAAGAAAAGGAGTAAAAAAAAAAAAAAACCAACCAAACAAGAAACCCATTGTTCATAAAATGTTGACACCTTTGGTGTTTAGCTCAGCAGTCAGTTTAGAAGATACGATCTTCATGAGATTGAGAAACCTTAACTTGTCAGTGTCTTCATTGAATAAATAAAGCACCCTCTGCCTTGAAAGTATAAACACTTACAATAATATCCAAATTGTCCAAATCTGGTTCATCCTTAAATGATTTTATTGTACGTTTTCCTTGTCTTTACTGTACATGGGGCCAGTCAGTGCTTTTCTCTGAACATTAAAGACTCCCTCCTGCCTGACGACACAAACTACCCAAGCATGCCTGACACCAGAGAATCTAATGTTTCAGACATTTCCACTCTCCCTTCATTTTTAATTGCAACTCAGCCAAGACTCGACAGCCTCAATTGCACAAACTTTTAAAAACTAAGATCTGAACATTTCCTCTTTTCCTATAAGAGGGGAACAAATACATGAGTTGAATGAGTCTGATTTGGAACCTGTCACCCTTATCACTTCCCAAAGCTCTTAAACCATCGAGGAGGGTCTTTTTGTCTTTCACCTTCCGGATGCCTGTCTAAATTTTTCTCCTTTTATTTGTGTCTGAAAATATCGGTCACAGGAATTTTGTATTCTGCACCCTATATCTCCATCACATGCTTTATTTTGCTTACTTTCATTGTCTGTGTGTACGCCTGTGTTTGTGTGTATTTGTATTTGCGCATATGGCGTGTGTGTGTGTGTGTGTGTGTGTGTGTGTGTGTGTGTGTTTAGGCACCAGAGGACAGCCTCAGGTATCATTACTTTGATGCTTTTCATTTTGCTTTCTGAGATGGCTTTTAGACTACTCACTAACACTATTCTATTTCTGGGGATAATTAAAAAATAAATAGATATGAAGTAATAGAGCAGGCTGTCATCTGGGTTCAGCAGAGTCACAGCCCCATGTAATTTATAACAGGTAAAGAATCACTAGGACAGAAGATGTACACAGCAGGACAATGTGGCCTCATCATATCAACTCAGTATTATCCCATGTTTAAGCAAGAACCAGCTCCTTCCTTTCCCCTGTTTTTTCTGTTCTCACACTTCTGCCTCTCATCCACTCTCTATCGATTGCTGGACCTGACAAATAACATTAGCTTAGAAGAGAATTAGTACACATGTCCACTCAGTAACCATAAACATCAGGATGGCGTTCCATACGTAGGACACTGAAAGCAGTAGGTGGCCACGATGCATAGCTAAGCCATGCATCTTACACTTGAACCACTGTCTTGTGAAAACAACTACAATGAGATTCAACCACTGAAGATGATCTGTGCCCTGATAAAGCCATCTGTGGTTTCCATTGAATGTGATTTCTGAATTTTATCTTTTATGCACTGGGGTAAATCACTCATTCATTTTTATTTCCCATTCCATGAAATGCTACTCAAGTAACCTGATTAATGTTCCAAACCAATATTTGAGTAGGCGTGTAATGCAATTAAAATTTCATATAAGTGTGATAATCATAGTTACTCAAAAATAAGAAATATTATATACCATGCAAATAATGTCTTTGGCTTTCTGATGTACTTTATTTCCTTAACTCAGTACGTATATGCATACATGTGTAAGTATGTGTATATGAATCTGTGTTTCTAAATACACACATATATATATGTATCTACATTTCCTCTCCCATAGGAAATTTTGTTTGTAAGAGACACTCGACAATCACTACTTTCTACTTATAAAGAACCAATAATTTCTTACAGATTTATCCATGGGTAAGTTAATAGGGTGAAGACAGAGATGGGTGAGTTTCATTTACATCTTATGAATAAATGACTTGCCATCCCAGAGAGCTGTCCTGTACTATGGCTTCCTATGGAACCACATTATATTGAGATAGTGAAAGATAGAGTTCCTCTACAATGTAACATAACTCACCAGTGCCAAATGCTTCAGATCCAGAGTAGTGACTGATGCCATACCTAAGCCATCAGAGGCACCCTTGGTGTTCACGTGTCTCTGTGTGTTTGTCTGATCCTCCCCATTCCTTTAAAACTGATGTCTGTCACTGATTCCCAAACTTTCACGCATATAAAAAACAAGGAGGGAGTTTTGAGAAATCTAGATTCTCAAACACAGAAGCTCTGACAGATACAGAAAGAATGAAACATAGAGCTATATTTTTTTTGTGTTCATGTACATAGGTACATATGTGTGCGTGCATGCCCATGTACAAATAAATATATGTGATTTGGTAGTCAGAAGGTAGCCTTTGGTGTTGCTTTTAGTCAGACTGCCCAACTTATTTTTTGAAACTGGATCTCTCCCTTGCTTAAAATCTTGCTGACCAGTTTAGACTGGCTTGCTAGCAAGTCTTGGGGACCTGCCTATGTCCACATGCCCAGTGCTAAGATTATGATGTTTGCAACAATGCTTATTTTTTTTCATGTGGTTTCAGGGGATTGAACTCTTGTCTTCATGCTTGTGCCGAAACTATTTTACAGACTGTTATCTGCCTGCCTAGAATGTGTATATTTTTAACAAGTACCCCAAGTAATTTTGGATGCAGATACAAAATTCTATCTTTTAAGGAACATTGCCCTGGACTGAGCTTTGATCTTTATGCTAATCCCTCTGCATCTCCTCATATGTCTAATGATTTACTTTGTTCATTTAAGACAGGCTGTTTCATACATCTGCCCCACGAATGACAGCACAGAACAAAGTTTAATAGAGCTCTCCAGTAGAAACATAACGTGTGTTCCATATATAAGTTTAGGCTTTTTTTTATTTAACAAATTAAACTGAGAAATTAAAACTTAAGTATGTATGCATATATACATACATACTTGGGCATTTATGTGTGTGTATGTGTGTGTATGTACATATAAATTATATAGGAAAATGTTAATGAAATACTTTGCTTTTTTCATGTGAAATCTTCAGAATCTTTCATGAAATTTATAGTTGTATACCTCAATTGATAATAGCCTAGTGAGCAATATGAATGGGGAGCAGTGGGCTGTAGGATTAGTGCACGAGGTGTGGTAAACCTCTCAGTTTGGGCCAGTAATCCTAACCCCCTAGATAGAGGTTCTTAACTTGAGAAGTGCCACCTGATGGCTTGTAGGAGAGGCTTCCCCTAAGGACTCTGTGGCATTTGGCAGCATTTTTGGCATCTGCCATCTGCTATATGTCAGGAGTACCTCACTTCAATGTCCCCAGGTATTGCTAGATGCTCTTGAAGGAATAGCTTTTGACTATTTTACATGACCTGCTTCTTGGAAACTTGTTGAAAGCACACTAGGTGTCATCTAGGAGTGATCCAGGGGTCAAAGGTCGGAAAGAGGAAGCATGAATCGAATGCAAGTAGGTCTTAGATGTAAAAATCAAGGAAAACCAGTTTTCCCCATAACTCTGAAAACCAGCTGTGAAGACTCTTGACTTTAGCCCTGTCAGGTTTGTTTTGCTTTCTGGACTCTTGTTCTATTAAAGATTAAATTAAAACAACAGCAAATCATTTTGTGTTACTTTAAGAAACTAGGATTATGATCAATTGGCTTTAGAAGCTGAATATACATTTTAGCCAATTTTACTTACATGAAGATGCCTTATTTGCATTTCCACTATTGGGCACACTGGAAAATTTAAATAATCTGGTCAAGACTTTTTGTACTATATCTCCACGTTGATCAGTTTCCTCATGGTGTTATTTGGCACTTCTTTCTTGGATTTCCCAAGATCTCTCTCTCTCCTATTGCTCTCACATATGCATGTGCATGTATGTGTATGCACACATATGTGTCTATGTGTGAATGTATGTATAAGCATGGAGACAAGATGTTGCTATCAGGTTTCTTTCTCCATTGCTCAGGATCGGTCTCTTACTGCACTAGAGCTCACAGGTCACCTTGACTGTTTGGGCACCAAGTCTTGTACCACATCTCCATCCCTAGCACTGATGAAAATGTTCACAACCATGGCTTGTCCAGGTTTGGGGCCAGGGATCCAAACACATTTCTTAGTGTTGTGGAGCAATCGTTTTTTCCAACGGAGCTATTGCCCCAGTCTATGTAATTGTCACTACTTTCTGAACACCCCTGATGTGGTGGCTAGCCACAATCAGCAAGGATCTGTTCTTTATGTAAATATACTGGCTTACTTGGAATATCCTAATCTCTCTCTCTCTCTCTCTCTCTATATATATATATATATATATATATATATATATATATATATGTGTGTGTGTGTGTGTGTGTGTGTGTACACACACATGTGTGTGTATTTTTTTATTGTGTCCATGTGTATATGTGCATGTATGTATATATGCATATATGATATATCTCATATATGCATGTCATATGACTTTACAGTTATAGATATACAGATGTCAAACCTCAAGATCTATCTTAAGATTCTCAAAGACAGGGAAACTTCATTCTGACTACCTGTCTATCTTATCATGATCATTGCAGAATTCCCTCTCTGGACCACAGTGATGTCTCAGAATGAGGATCCAGAAAGTGAACTAACACTGGCTCTAGTTGAGAAAAAGAATGAAACATTCTTGTTTTGGAAAATTATTAGATGATTTGAAAATGTGATACAAATAAAGTATGATGATCTATTTCCTTTTAATCCTTATCACCATTCTTGGAGGATTCAAACTTATGTGATTTTCTTATCCTTTATTAACGGAAACACCAGGCTGCAAGAGATAGCATTCTTTGTAGCATGCATGCAAAAAAATCCTGCATCATCTTGCCAAACAGTTTTAAAAGATGACCTACTTTACACATAGAAATGATATAATCTATACAAGAGTTCCATGAAAAAAATTGTGTGTGTGTGAGAGTGTGGAATATGCCCATATGTGTATGTACGGTAAGCACATCTGTATGAAGGCTGGAGGAGGACAGAGAAGGGATGCCAGGTGTCCTGTTTTATCTCTCCCTGCCTTAGTCCTTTGATAGAGGGTTTCTAACAAAGCCCGAGGTTAAGCTGACAGCCATTGAGCCTTAGCAGTTCTTCTGTGTCTGCCTCTCCTCTCCCAATGCACTGGTAACAGGCATACATGGCCACACCTAGGTTTTTATACGGGTGCTGGGGTCATTATGCAGCAAGAAGTCTTACCACCAAGCTAACATCTCTAGTTGCTTATATCCGTTATTATGAAAATAAATCTTGGCTGTTCTTGATCGAAGTAAATAAATGTCTCAGTTTCTACACTGTTCTGTCAAGGAAAGCATGAAAGGACTGTTCATTGTATGCTGAGCTTAAATTATTCAGAATATTGAGTTATTGTTAACCAGGGTGGCTCTCTCCCTATACTCTTATTATGCAGTTTATTTTAAGTTTACCCTGCAGTAGGGATGAAAATCGACTGGGCCACCACTGGAATTTGTGTTACTGATTACACAGGGCTCTTACAATCCAGCCCTTTAATTACAAGAGTCTTTTCAGGAAATAAATGAAGGGGCCTACTTTAACTAATTGTCCATACTTCTTTCCTATGCAAGAGTCCAACTGTCCTATTCCAAAGTCGTGTAACAGGGCTCACTTAACCACACACTTGGCTCCGACTTTCACCCACTTTGATTTTCAGTTGAGTCTTACTGGCAGATACATCCAGGAGTGAAATTAGGTTAAATTCAGTCATGGACAAGAAAAAATATATTCTGATGGTTTTAATAAAAAATTTCCTATTTATTGAGTGCTCACACAGACATGGGTTTGGTTAAACTCTTGAATAACTCATGCCATTTAAGAGTCAAGGTTATCTATGGAAATAGGTAATGGGATTCTTATCCTCTGCTTTTCCAAAGAAGGAAGCTGGGGTTAGGGGAAGAGGAGCAGCTTTGCAGAGTCCTATCTTACTGTGTGTTTAGCACAGATCTCCACAGTGGGGATTATTGAGAAATGTATTCTCTCAAGGTAAGCATCTTTGTATGCTGTCCCCTTTGCTTAATTGCCACAGAATGAGGAAGCAATCACAAACGGGGGGGGGGGGGTACTATCTTGTTTTGTTGGTATTTCTGGTCAACCAGATTTCTGAGCCATAATGCCTATTTTTTATATTAAAAGAGTATAACCAAGGGAACCTCAAAACCATGGACAATAGGGTGGTACTTGGAATGAAAAATTGTTCTTCCTGACTAAAACCCTTATTTGCAGTCACAGCCTTTATCAAAAAAAAAAAAAAAAAAAAGACATCTGACTTTTCCTTAACATAGTCTTAGCTTTTAAATGTATGTTGTTTACATGAGAGTCATAATAATCCTTCCATGGTCCCCATAGATGAGTTAGGAGACTGTATGCATTAGTAGTGAAGTCACTTCTTTGAATGCTATCTTCGAGAAAAAGCTGCCTGTCCACATAACTTTGAAACATTTATCTGTTTCATACAGCACATCATGTAGAACAGCCTGTGGACAGAATATTTCACTGCAGGTAAAGCTGTTCAAATCCTTAGCTGAATATATAGTAAACAGAGCATTACAGGAGAAGCTGCTGGGGAAACATATGGCCTTTGTCAACAGTGAAGTCTCTAAACTGTATGGCATCAGTAATGATGGGCTCAGTAGATTTAAATACAAACCCACATGTGTTCACAGAAGCCCCTGTGACTCACATGTTTGCCCTGGTTAGAGCCAATGATAGTACCTAGCTTCTATTTAAAGGTATACAGAAAATGGAGGGAGTGCATGACATCTAAAATAATTGACATTCCTAGGAGAAGCAACAATATGCCTGCCCAAAGCTGGGATCTTATCATTTCAATGAGTCAGATCATTAAATTTGAATTATGGCCCATAACAATTCGCTCAGCTAAAGTTATGAAAAGCTGGTCTCTTGCCAGTAGAATTAAACCCATACTAGTTTATTTTCAGCCTGAATAGTCAAACATATGTGTCACGAAGCAGCCTTCCCTGGTGCAATGAAGATGCAAATTGAAAGCTACAAGTTATAGCTCTAAGCAGTTTTTACCCTTATATATGGGAAAATACAGATTATTAATATGTAACTCACAAGAGGCTTCCGACTGTTCTCTGCCTGGAGAGATGTTAGAATATTATGGGGGTACATTACCTTTAATCTGCACACAAAAGTGTCCTTGGTGGCTACACAACTATTTGTCTATTTCTAGCATATTCTTTTTTACTTTCTGTTAGATGAATGGCTTGTGTGTGGAACATATTAAACCAGCTACTTACATACTTTCCAAACCTAAAATTTCACCGAGCTTGTGTTGTATGTGAACTACAGAGGACTGGTTCTATTAGTGTCCAGAAGATGCCTCACCATTCCCTTTCCACACTACATCTAGACTCATCTGTGTGGGCAGAGGACTTAGTGGATAAGAACCTATTCAACTATTGAGTTGATTTTATGGAAACCATCATGGTTTGAACTTGGTAGATTAGAATGCTTGTAGATAGTTCAAGAAGTCCATGAAACTCACTTGAAGAGAAGAAGTGAAATATTGCCAATTTCAGTCTTTAAAGACAGCAAATGAAGAACAAAAGAACTCAGCAAAAGGCCTTAAGTGTCCAGCAAAAGACTATAAATGCCATTCTAAGCACTTCTACACATGGAACCACACAAACTATACCTATACTATAAATATTCGTTCTTAACACCTACAAATAAGTTAATTACCAATTTTCGTCAAGAAAATTTCTCTTGGAAACAGATGTAGACCACTACATAAAGCCATAGCTAATCAAACATAAAACTCTGGTGTCTAGTCCCAGTGAATATATCTACAAAATATTGCCACATCCAAAGATCAGAAAACATCATGGAAGAGGAGGCAAAAAGGCTTTAAGAGACAGAAAATCAGGGAGTTTGCTGCGCAGTTGTGTCTCCTAGAAATGTCAGAAGCTACACACACAATGTCATGCCAACATGACTCTCTAAACATAATCTGAACCAGAGCAATAACAATACACATGTCATAGCAGGAAAACCCAAGAGGCATCAACCCTACATAAAGAATGTGTGTGCTTTTATACCGTTTTAACTACAAGCAAGTATTAAGGTCAGTTCTAGGTTGAGGGTCTAGCAATACAATAGATGCAAACAGTCAAGGAACAAGCAAGACAATAAACACAAATAATCAAAGAACAAGCAAGGCAGTAAACAAAATTCTGTGAATACTCCTGTGATCACTGTTTCTAAGGCCTTATCAGGATTACCAAAATGTTTGAGCCAACTTCCCAAAATCATTTTCATGTCTGAAGCCTACTTCTTGTTTTAGCCTAAAATTTAGATTCCTGTCTGAAATTACTTCTTTGTTCTAGCCTAATATAATTAAAATGGTATAAAAGCCAAAAACGAGGAGGGGGGATGGGATGGGTGGGTTCATGAGAAGGGAAATGGGATGACATCTGAAATGTAAATAAATAAAATATCCAATAAAATGAGTAATAAACAGAAAAAAATAATCAAACACTAAATGTACAGGAAAATGAAAAGATAATAAATTACAAGGGACAAAAAGACTTGATGGAGACTCTAAAAGCCAGAAGAGCCTAGACTTGTGTTCTATAAACTCTAAGAGACCACAGATGCCAGCTCAGACTATTATACCCAGCAAAAATATCAATCGGAATTGACAGAGAAGGAAAAACATTTCACGATAAAAACAAATTTAATTAATTTCCATTCATCAATCCAGCTCTACAGAAAACACTAGAAGAAAAACTTCAGTCTGAAAAGGTTAACTGCACTCAAGAGGACAAAAGAAATAAATAATTCCAAAACCGCAGGAGACACCTAAGTCCTTGTCCAAGGCTCCATGGCAGGTACCACTTTGATGAAACAATATGTGACTGAGAGACGGAAAAGAGGGAGTATGGAGTGGAGAGGTGGGATAGAAAGCAAAGCCCAGACTTCGTGCTCTATGAAGAGGGGTGGAACTGGAGACACAAAGGTGGTGAGGAACAGGTGGATATGAAGAGCCTGTGCAACCAGCTGGGGCCATGGAATGTCTGTGGCAGGGCTGCAGCCAAGGGTCATGGCTGGGGCTGTGGCTCTACCAAAAGCCACCAGTGTGTCGCCACCAAGCAACATACTGATCTGAGTGGCCAGCATTGCCACCTGAGGCTATGGGGACATCTGGGCCTATGCTGGTGCTTGAGGCCATGTTAGTGTCTAAGCAACTGCTGAGGTGGTCCTGTGGTTGGAAAGCTAGTCCTGTCTCTTGATGGCCATCACACTCAGGAGAGGTGGCCCCACTACTTGCCTGGGCAGCATGGGAGAGGTGGCTCTGGTGGTATGGGTAGAGGAGAGTTGGCCTTGATGGAGTGAATGTAGGAGAGCTGTCCTTACCCACTGACAGCTGCAATACTTGAGAGAGTGGGTCTGACATCTTTCTTGGGCAACACAGTAGAGCTGGCCCTGGTGGTGGGAGCAGGGATGAACTGACCCTGCCTCTTGGAAGAGATGGCTTCACCCATCTTTTGCTGTATGGTGGCATGAGCACATCTGTCCCTAATCCTGTTCCTCTCTTTCTCCACCAGTTGCAGCAGATGGGTGAGCTGTCCCTGAGAGCATGAAAGTAGGAGAACTGTCCCCGGCCCTCTCTTGGGCAAAGGGAAGAGCTGGCTCTTATGTGGGCAAAGGAGAACCGAGGGCTGAACAATTCAGCTTCCATCCAGGCCCCGATCCAGGGCTCTGAGTTGGCCTATTTCAACATCCATCCCATCTGTGAACTGCTGGACCAAGTGAATGGGACAGTCCTGCAGACCTAAAGCTGCAGGATCTACATGGCACAGGGCAACCAAGCCCTGGAGAGGATTCAGTATTGAGAGTGTAGCAGAAGCCAGAGGCCTCTAACCAGACCAATGACTTGTCCCAATGAACACGTGCAAGTAAAGCTGTAGTGAAATAAAGGATATACTGTGTAATGTACTGTGACACAGCACAGCTTCCACGGCGAGATGTTTTTTTCTTTAGACAGGGTGGTTATAAGAGCAGAGGACATGAATGAGATTGGGGTTCATAAAGAATTAGTAAGAAATTTTAAGTAAAAATAATCCCCAAACAAAACAAACAAACCAACAGAATGTGTGTAAATGAACAGCAGCAAATCCAAAGGGCAAATTAAATCAAGAGGAAAGGGCAAGAACGTAAGACACACCCTCTTTATTGGGACTACTATCAGAAGGTGCCACTGACAACCAGTGGGTGAGTCAATCAAGACAGTTCTGGTGATGCTCCCTCCCCAGGGGGTTGTAATTTGTGACTAGCTGGTGTTGACCAACCATAACAGAAACTTAAACAATTAATGAATATTCTTATCTTCTATCTTTTAACAAAAAAAAAAAAAATAGAAATTGAACAGTCTATGGGGAAATAAATAGAACTAGAGGCAACTAAGAATGTTGAGAGTGAGAGAAATAGTCTCCAGAGAAGAATGTTCCAACTGTTTACTCAAGGCCAGATGACCAGCCCTGCAAACGGTCGTACAAGTAACATTATACAAGCTGAGCAGGTTATATTTAGGAATACATGTAAATACATATATGTGTGCAGTAACAATGCTAAAAGATGCCATATGCTTAAAAAGGAACAAGGAAGGGTCTATGGAAGGGTTTCAGAGGAATGGGAAGGGAGAGATAATGCAATTGTATCATAACCTCAAAACAAGTAAAAAGAACAAAGAAAACCCCTCAACCTTGCCTACATTCCAGACAGACAGATATAAACGTGTAAGAACAGGGCTGCTGTTTTATGTCACCCCATTTGAGGTAGATTTTTACGCAGCAATAGATAATATAATTACACTTTTTATCTGTGGCCTAAATACTCATAAGGGTGGATTCACTCTGAAGGTTAAGTCTCAATGTGGCTCAGGTTCATCTGGGACTTCAAAAGGAGATGACATGGCTTTTTAAAAAGGAAGACCAGCTTCACCTACTAGTTTTGTTGGGAAACTGCTTTTTTAAAATAACCAACTTAGGTTTCTTGTGCTACAAATGGAGTGTATTCTATTTCTTTGTCTTCTTTGGTTTTTAAGAATACAGAGGATATCATCTCAGCCTTTTATACAGCACACACTGCTTTATAGCTAAAGGTCATTCTTAAATTACCGATCCTACTTCTCTCCTCTGACATTAGCAAAGCAGAGAAAGCTTTAGAGTCAAGAAGACCTCTGACCACCTCTTGGATTTCTGCTCTGCTGCTTAAATCTGTGCAGCCTTAGGTGGATTGTGAACTCCAGAGCTTTGTCTCTCTCCACCTTGTAAAATGGGGTGATGCTGCCTCATGTGCTTGTTGGGAGGGTTACCTCGTAAGATCACGCAAGTCAAATGCACAGTATCTGTCTAGGTATTAGAAGTGTTAAGTGTGTGATAAAGTGTAACACAGACGTTCTGTCCTTTCTAGACTCCTCAACATTGAAAGTTATGCTTACCATAGCCCTACCTCTTCAAGCAAAGTAATTAAAAGTGGATAGCATAAGGTAAGGTATATTTTGCATATGTTAATTTTATCCATTTAGCACACATTCACACATACACACATACATACATACATACATACATACATACATACATAAATACATACATATGCTTATATCTACTTTCTATTTGTCAGCTTAAGAGTTAACTAATCTCTAAGAATTTCAGACTTTTTAGAGACATTATAATTTTCCTAGTGGGACTCAGAATTTGACGGGATCAATTGAGAACAGAACACATAGCTGACCTTTGTCTCTCTGTCAATTATCTGTCATAAAAATGAATGAAAGGAAGGAAAGAAAGCAAGCTATCATCATACTGTAGTGGCTGATGTGAATCAATGAAGGGTGTTTATATTCAAGAATAAATGTTGTTCTTGTGAATCATGACTTCAGGAGAAAGAAATGTGCACCTTGTCCTTTTAGTGAGCAGAGGACTGAAAGAAAACTGAAGTCTTGCTCATCCAAAGAGGCTTTCTTTTCCTAAGACACATGATAAAAGTTGGAAAGGAAATGTCTTTCTTGGTACCTTTTCCTTAACAAATTTTTGGAAAACACCATAAACTTAGTAGTTTTGACAAGGGAAAGACAGCAGCCCATTGCAATAGCTGTGACGCGAGCTACTTATAGGGCATTTCTAGGACTGGCACTGTGTCCGTGCAGGGAATTGGGCACACACCATTAGGATCATTCTCCCAGATACAAAGGACAGCCATTTGTACTATATATCAAATGCAAAATAAAGAGGGCATACAAAGAGAGATAATTAACATCTGAAGAAGCATCATAACTTAGGGGTTTACAAAGCCTGTAAATTTAGTGTTGCTAGCAGACTCATCACCAATGCAGGGAGTGGAAAATGAAATAAGACCTTGGTCACACGGCTGTTGTAATGCACAATGTCACTTTGTGTGGATTTGCAAATTGGAAGCTACATCACCTTATACAGAAATAAGAAGCTGCATAATAAACAGGAAGCATGAGAATGATAGATCATGAGCAATAAATTAGCCTCACATTGTCATAAACACATGCTAAATAAGGGAGCTGGGTTTAAATCAGTCTGACACATATCCAGTACTGACAATGATTGTGGAAAGCACATGAATAGCATTTCCTTCCAAATGGTGCAGCCACTGACCAGGCGGCCATGGCTTATTTCTGACAAATTTTATATTTGAATAGTGAAAACATATCTGATTGCCTTAATCAAAACAGGGATTGGTTTCTGTGGGTAAGTTATATGGGAAACATAATTTAAGTCTTCACTTCTAGAAATTTGTCTGCTAAAATGAAAAATGTTCTAGCTAGTAAAACTAAGGAAAATGGCTATTTTTTTTAATAAAAAAAAACAAACAGCTATCTAGAATGGTAGATGTCTTTTTTTGTGTGTGTGTCTGTATTTATCTGTATTTGAAATAAAGTATTATTCTCTTCAAAGGGTTTTGGTGACCTGCAAGGATGGGATTTTCTAATAGTGGAGTTGAATGTGACAGTTACTTAAGACCTGTCCTTCTGTGGATAGGTTCCAGGAAGAGACAATTGCCCTGTTTCCAACACAATTTCTAATTTTTATAAAAAATTCCACTTAATATTTAGTTAACATGCTAGATTTACTCTAACT
This sequence comes from Rhabdomys pumilio, assembly GCA_030674055.1. Classification (NCBI taxonomy): domain Eukaryota; kingdom Metazoa; phylum Chordata; class Mammalia; order Rodentia; family Muridae; genus Rhabdomys; species Rhabdomys pumilio. The sequence continues at coordinate 254,995,959 of JANHMN010000001.1, read as the reverse complement.
CCTCAGGATATTAAACACAGTAACTCTATTAGCACTTCAAGTAATTAATGGCATTTGTAACCTGGCTTTATGCTTGAATTAAGAGCAAAGAAACAGCAAGAAAGGGCAGTGGGGATGCAAAGATCAGTTAGGTACAGTGGAGACTTCAGTGGAAACTTATTCCACCGAGTTTGCTGTTTAGCCCAATGTGACTTTCCACAGCACTGTTTCTGTCTGGTCTGTCACATGAAGAGCTAATTACAACCGAATTGTTTACTAGGCCCCAATCAAGGGTTATTGCAGTTTAACAGTGAGCTTTTTCCTGCCAGATTTGCATATTCATCGTAAGAGGTGGTTTTGCTTGGTGCCTGTGTGTCTTGCCCGGTTTGTAGTTGTCAATGATTATAGATGTTTCAGAATTGCCCTCACTATTACAGGATACAAAAGGATTTTAACTTAGCCCAAAGGTATGTAAACAGCGGAAGCTCTGGAATGTGGGCTTAAAAATGATAGTTGCCTTTCCATGGGAAAAATGTGTGAACATGTCTGTTTCCACTGTTTTTGGATAACGGCACACATTTTACTCATGTATACTTTTGTCTAAATTTAGAATTAGATACCCAAGGGACAGTTGACATCATCTGACGACATTTTTATCTGACATAGCTCAGAAGGGGAGGGGAGATGATACTGGCAATCGTGAGACAGCAACTAGACATGGTTCTCAGTATTCTGCAATGCAGATAGCACCTGGCTATGACAAAGAGTTATTTTCCTATAAATCACTACAGGACAGCATCTGAGAAACACTGATGCAGAGTCATGGCACTGTAAATTATTGTGGAAAAAAAAAACTGCTTTTCTCTTACATAACAAATGGTCTTCAAGTTCTAAACTCAACAACACAAACCTCATTCCATGAGATTATTTGAGCTTTACACTTTTGTTTGTTTTCACTAAAAGGTCACAAAGCCCTTTGTGACACTCTACAAACACTAGAAAGAGTACAAGTCTTCCTGACCTATCTAACAATGTCGTCAAAGTGACATTTGCTTAAGAAGCTGGGACCCTAAAGGTGAAACTTCATTATTGCAAATAGAATGGAGCCTTTTAACCTCTCTTCTATCTGTATACCTCACTTCAGTTTCTCTCTTGATCTCATTGATACGTCTGAATACAGAATCATAACTTTCTATATTAATGTAATTTATTACTATATTAATATATGTTAATGCAATCCTTTGAGTCCTATAGAAGAGAAATGGAGAATAACTTTCTAATAACTAAGAAAGTATTTTTGATCACAATAGCTTAGTATATAACATGAGAAAAAAATAACTTATCAATTAATTTTTAATATGGATAGAAGAAGAACTATTGTGTTAGGGTTGCCAGATAGAAAGAGGTAACGGAAAATGTTTACCTTTAGCAAAAATGCAGAGTCGTTTACATTCCATAGTTGAGTATGTAGGTGATTACATAAACTAGTTGTTAGTTGAAGACCTAGAAGGTGGTATAGGCTATTTTTCAGGTTAATGAGGAAATTTCTGTTTTGTTAGGCGGCCAAAAGGAGATCTTGAAGATTTCAGAGTAGGGGATTGCAGGAGCAAATGAAAACAAGAATAAGCTAGCCAGGAAGGTGATGGACTGAGTAGAGTGTGAGAACACACACGTGGAGACTAGAGAAGATACTGAGAGCATTAAAGGGGTTAATAAGTGAAACAGTGAGACGCTTGGTATGGCATTCCTGGGTCATATACAGAGTGTGCAAAATGCAGCTGGAGTCCATTTCAGGCAGTTTAAAGTTTCTGAAGGGTGCTGTATTCATTAACAGAACTCTGAATTGAGAAGAAAGAAAGCACAATGAGAAAGATGCATTCTGTTTTGGGCTTAAAAATTGATGTATGAGGAAGATCCTCAAGTAGACATTTCTACCGTGTAATTCGTACTAGGATAAAATTAAATACTGAAGTTCGAGATGATAGAATAATTTAGAAAGGTGAGAACCATTTATTTAAAGATGATCATTATAGCCACAGAACCTTTATGAGACTTTCACTGGGAAAGAAAAAGGAGATAAAAAGATTGAATCTTAGGGAATGGATTCACTTGAGGGCATAAAACCAAGTAGAACAAAATGAGAGGCAGGAGAAGGGATCATCATCAGAGTCTCTGGTGGGATGGGGATGTCACTGTGAGATAGAAGCTAAGGAAGGATTAGAGGAACACACAGTGCGAGTGAGAGGAGATAAGTTGAAGTGCAGGGGTTGTCAAGAGAGAAGAGGAGAAATGGGAAGAGCGGTTGGGTAGGCAGATAGATAGGAGGTCATGGTCACAGACTAAGGACAGTACAGAGTGTTACAGGAGACGGTAGACAGAAGGACCCAGATACTACACAAGGAAGCAAAGGGGAGAAACAACCAGGCCATGACGGGTGTATTCTAGTCTCTCAGCACGTCTCTCCACAGCAGGACAAGAACTCAAATCAAGCCAAGTGAAGGCCAGTTTTCCCAGAACTAGAGAGGCTGAGGCAGGAGATACAAGCCAGAATGTGTTCGCTACTGAGACACTGTCTGACACCACAATCCGAGAAGAAAGTAAAGCCTCATTTTCCTCAGAGTGTGTTTTCTTTATTTTCTGTTCCTGAACCATGGTTATAAAAACTAAATTTAAAATGAAAAACAGAAGCAAAAAAGAGCATTATCAAGGGATTGGTCAACAACAACAACAAAATGGACACAGACGTCAGTGTTTTAGGGATATGCTGTAAAAAATAAGAAAGGCCAACATAAATGTCGAGGTTCTCTGAGCTTTATTTCTAAATTTCTAGATGTGTTATTCAAAGCATCCACTGAATTTCCTGTCAGAGGCTAGTTTGTGATATTCTCTACTTCCAAGGATTGGCTGACGAGATTGGCATGGCTTACATATGTGGATATGGTGTAAGCCAAGAAAATTTTGTTATTTTTGAAGGATATTTATTAGAAAGGGCTAGTGTGATATCATTGAAATTAACAACCTTTAAAGAAAAGATTTAAAATAAATTAATTACTTGTATATTAATGTATATTGTAATTGATGCGTGTTGGTATATTTATGTGAGTTCAGTACCTACAGAGGCCAGCAGATGGTTTCAGATTCTCTGGAGCAGTGGAAGGTTTCAGAAGGTTCTCAACCTTCCTGATAGTGGGATCCTTTAATACAGTTCTTTACATTATAGTGACACCCAACCATTAAATCATTTTTGTTGGTATTTCATAATTGTAATTTGGCCAGTGTCATGAACTGTAATGTAACTATGTTTTCCAATGGAGTTATGCCAGCCCGGTGGAAGTGTCCTTTGACCCTGCAAAGGGACTGTGACTCACAGGTTGTAGACCGTGAGTTACAAGCAGGTGTGAGCTGTCTTAGCTCTTAAGCACTGTGGTGTATCTACAGCCCCCATTTTCTAACTTATGGAACAAAGTGCATACAGCAGAAGCAGTGGCTGTATCATGTTGGAAGGGACTTTGGGTAGGATTGGTAAAGAAACTTACCTCCGTGTCTTAAATTCCAGAACACAAGGAGAACACACAGAGGAGTAGGAAGCCAAGGATCCTGTCTTACTAGGAAGAATCACATCTTGAGCAGTTTGAAGGCTCCTCCTTTACTGGAGATTTTAGAGCAGGCAATATGTGATGGTATAGGCATACATGATGAAGACATCTTCCTAGTCAGGTTAAAGAAGAATTTGTGTGTGCATGTGCATGTTTGTGTATGTGTGCAGTGTGTGTGTGTGTGTGTGTGTGTGTGTGTGTGTGTGTGTGTGTGAGTGTGTGTTTGGATGTAGAAGAATATGTTGTGGCTGCACATGAAGACCAACTTCAGAGTGTCCAGTGTGTTTCCTTGGGTTCTGGAGACCATTTGTGACACATGTTGTTTCGGTGGTTTTGCTGGGCTTGCTGGTCACCAAGTCTGCAAGTTGATTGTAAGTATTTGTCATCTTGTCTGACACATTTTTTTTTTGACATGGGTTCTGGTGGTACTTGAACTTGGGTCCTAAGGCAAGCATTTTATTGACTGAGAAATCTCCCCAGGCCTGTGTTTATACTTGAGCTGTTACAGCGACTTGGGGTTCTTTATAACTTGTTGAGAAAGGTGACCCTCTAGGCCCTTCATAAAAGCAGATGATATCATAGGAAGCTGGGATTGATGAGACTATTACTTTATACACTACATTTTTGTACTGAAACTGATTTATCGGCTAAACTTCATATTGAGAGATATGGAATATACATAGAAGCAGTCTTCTGGAGGCCAAATAGGACTTTTATTTTATCTTTTGGCTCCCTTCTAGTGCTAGAAATGAGCTCAAGATAGTGTCTTAATTTTACTACTACTACTACTACTACTACTACTACTACTACTACTACTACTAGCTGATCTGTAAATTAATTGGTATTAAATAATTCCCTGTCAACTATATTCAAAGTGTTTCCTTGGGATCCAAGCACATTATGAGATAGATGGGAATCATTTTGTTTTTTAGCATCTGAGGAAGTCAATACTCAGTAAGATTTATGATGCACCATAACCCAGATTGTTGGGTAGATCAGGCTGGGATCACAACCAAATGGTTCATTTCAAAGCCAGTTTCCAACCTGGCTTCCCAACATCTCAGTGAGCAGATCTGAATCAAATCTTCCTCGTAGGGCTACGGAGCCAGGACCAGCGCATTCTGAGGTTCTTGCTCCTACAAACATCCTCATAGAGACAAAGCACCTTGTCTCCTATTCTTCACTCAGTCAGCACTTTCTCTGCACAAAGCTAGCTTTATGAGCCAGGGTGTACTTGAATTCAACAGGCAACCAAGGATGACAGTGAAGTTCTGATCCTCTCGCCTCTACCTCTAACTGTTGTGACTACAGGTGTGTACCATCAAACCCACCATATGATGAACTCCCTTTAATGGCCTCAGACTAATTCCAACTAATCTCTATAGAACATTTTCACCCAAGGCACTGTACTGTCTGGGTCTTAAAGATTCAAGATACTTTGGTTCTCCTGTCTTGTTACTTTATATTGCTTCGTGGTCCTTCTCTCCCTCACTCCCTTCCTGTACCTCTCCCCTTCCCTTTTTCCCTCTTTCTCCTTTTAAACAGTGAATGAGATAGAAGGAAAATGGGCTTCCCCTGGGAATAAACCAACTCTCCCTATTGTGACTCATTTATGAAAATGTAACAAGGTTAGACAAATCTTGTAGAAGACACAGCATACTAGTCTTTTCATGCACTGAGCAAAGGCAGAGTCTTGTGGGGTGGGAATAAGCCCTATTTTATGCCAAACACACACAAATGTTGCTCATAAAGGTCTTGTGGTTGTGCTACAAAAGATAAAATAATTACCAGAATGACAAAGTAAAGCA
>JANHMN010000001.1:254983076-254985576 GCA_030674055.1 Rhabdomys pumilio | reverse complement strand
GATGGATAGATAATGGATAGATGGATAGATATATGAATGGATAGATTATGGATAGATGGATAGATTGATGGATGGATAGATGATGGATAGACAGATTGATGGATGGAGAGATGGATGGATGGAGAGATAGATACAGTGGGTGTGGTTAGTACGCAGTCAGTGATTAGTGCTCAAAGAAGAAAGCAGGAAAACACATTAGAGAGTGAGGGAAGGTAGTGGCTCAAGCATCTGATATCTCATCTTAGATGTTTGCCAGAAATTACTAAGCATGAGATACTTGAAGAGATACTTAGAGGGCACCAGGACCAGACAGCTGGTGGCAGTGGGAAAGTGAGTCGTAGGCCATGGGAACCAAGTAGGAAAGCTCCGATTCAGGAAACAAGATCAGGAGAATATGAAGGAAGAAGTGTAGATGATCGCCCAGGAAGACAACGTTTCTGAGGGGCTCCCTGGTTTGATAGCTGAGGAAGAAAATAAATAATGCAAATTTAGGTCGTGTTTATATTTCTAGTCTCCACTTCCCCTTCACCACCAAGCTCATTGCTCAGGCAGACATTAGGACCTGCTGTCATTCCTGCTTGTGACAGTAAACTCAGCTGGGTGTGAGTTCACCCACCACAGCGAGGACTTCATTGTGCTGTTTCTCTTCAGTCTGGTTTCACATTGGCTGCAGGAGGGCTATTCACTGACACAGCTTCCGGGAACTTTGCAATGCAATCCGAACATGATCTGCCTCTTCCAAAGTACAGTAGGTGGGTGGCCTCATTTGTGCCCTGACCACACAGGATCCTAAACAGTCAGACTGCTCAAATCACTTCCATCCGGATCCGTGTTCTTGGCTGACCTTGACATAGTGAAAGTTCTTAGGAAGCCTGTAGGTTTCTCTCGTTCTAACTCGAGTAGCCAGCTGAACAGTCGGTCATACTTGGGCAATCTGCCTTTATGTTTAGGCTGAACTCTCTGTGACTGCAAATCTCTATGATAAAGCTTTTGAAGTGGCCAATCTTCATGAGAAAATTTCTTTGGATCATAGGATTCTATAGTTTTAAAAGCTATATTTTCATCTTTTACAGTCCATCTAGGGCTGCAGTATTCTTTGCGTCTCCTGAAAGGCAATGAAGGCATCCATAGTCATATGGACCTATGTTTGAGAAGGAATGGCCACTGTTTCTCAGACTAACCTAAAATCCTTTCTTACTGCTGATGCGGATTACTTATTTGAAAGCTTGTAAATCTATTTGGTGGTAGGCTGATGAGTCTAATGATACGATGCACAATTTCAGGCATGTTTTACTCTGTGTGTCCCTGAATCAGCAACACTGTCTACTTTACGTTTGAAACTTAAACACAGTGTTTATTGCCTTCCTTATGTTCATTTCTCTTTCTCTTTTCCTTTGTGTGAATGCACATGGCACATGCCATGAAGTGCGTATGGTCAGAGAATAACTGTGCGGTCAGTTCTTGTCTTTCTCAGTGTCGAGACTGAATTCAGGCCATCCAGCTTGGCAGCGAGTGCTTTATCCAGTGAGCCATTCTGTTGGCTCCTTTGTTTATAAATCATAAGTACAAATAAGTTTAAGTTATGTTCAATTAATACATGATAAACATATATGTTCAAATATAGGTGTCTTTTTAAAGAAGTAATGATAAAAACCTATACTTAAAAAGTCAGAATTATTGAGGAATGTGAATAATAACACCACTAGCTGACCTGCCATTGTGAGTCAGGGGAAATTAAATAAGATCCTTAGGACACACACACACACACACACACACACACACACACACACACACCAATAATAGAGAAGAGGCCATGAAGTTGAGAGGAAGTTAGGGATAAGGGAGTTGGAAAGGGGGGGAGAGGGGTATGTGTGATATTAATACATCACTCATGTATAAAATTATGCAACACTTTAAAAATTTAAAAGTAAAAATACAGCTTCAGTGTCTTAAAAGCTGGGTAGACAACTAGAATTATACAAGAACTTAGAGAATATCCATTGGAAGTGGATGACGCAGATCCATTTGTGGACTGTGTTACGCCAACAAGCTTGCTAGGTCAATGGAGCAGGATAAACAGCCAATGCTTGCTTGTTAAACATTATGATCAAAGGAGTGACACTAATGAAGGACCATGGCATGTCCTCCACACTTTCCTCTGTGTAGGCATTTCTTCTTACTAATTGAAAGGTTATAGATGTAACCCATCATTTCAAACTCCAAATTACCTTTAAGGATTTAATAGATTTTTATGTTCCTTTAAGAAAGAATTGTTGGATTCATTTAATTATGCTTCCTTCCCCCAATTCTCACCAAACCACAGAAACAAAGGTCAAAATTAACTCTTGTGTTTAAATGTCTCTTTATGGCTAATAAACAGGTGTTTGGATGAAGACTTTGGACAGTTTCTCAACAAAAACTAACCAGTAAGCTAAAAGACAAGAACAGGGCAAACACACACACACACACACACACACACACACACACACACACACACACA